>JASXSY010002982.1:0-118161 GCA_034509805.1 Sipha maydis
AATGTAGGTATGAATATAAATATTTTTTTAGAATCAAAAACCTGATTTAATTAATCAATATATGTTATAGACCCTCAATGAGGAAACGATATTAAATTGATGACAGTTTTAAAAACAACTTGGACCTCACTAAATAAATTGATTTTTTTATGTTATTTAGTATATATTTATCCTATTACAAAAAAAAAAAAATTCCACAATTTAAAAAAATTTTGAACTTCACTTTATTATACCATCGAATAATCATGTTCAATCAACGATAACACAAATGAATAAATAAAATTTACGTAATTTTCAAAGCTATCTATATCAGATTCACTTAAAATATATTTTACATTTTAATCTTTTACCGATCATTAAATGTAATCCATTTAAAAAAGTTTCATTAAACATTTCTATTGATTAAAATTTAGTAAGTCGTTTATAAATATAATCAATACCAATGATTTTTCTATATTCTCAAATTTTGTTATTTACATCTTAAACAAAATAATTAAAAAATATTCAATACACTTTAAGCTGTCTCATAATATTTTATAATAAAACTATGAAAATTGTCACTACTTAACACATCATTAAGTCCTATTTCTGGTCTAAAGTTTTTCAAAATATTTAATTAAAAAATCTGAATATCTATTATTATTTCATTTCTCCAGTGTTATTGGATTAATTTTTCATTTCAATAAATAGGTAGTATTTTTATGTGAAGAATAATTCGAAGATAAGAAAAAAAAATTCTTCTTACATTTTTATGTATTGTTTACAAACTCTATTGTAATATTGTAAAATTTTAATATTACAAATAAATAGCAACTTTTATGATTAAAAATGATCTGTATTCAAAGTAAAATATATCATTATTTGTTGAGTTTAAGTATTAAATCTAACTAGTTTAATATGGTTAATGGTTTACTTTAAAATGTATTTTTATACTGAAAAATATCAAACCACGTAACTAATAAAACATTGCTAAATTGGTAAACTTTTTTTCGATTAATTTATATTATTTGTTAATACAAAAAAGCTCAAGAACCCAATGTTAAAGGTAATAATAACATCTACGGTAATATTCTGTAATGGCCTACGTGGTAATACGATGAGTTTTAACACGTAACTCATAAATAGCAGACTTATAAAGCAAATACTATTAGGCCTTTTATTCACATACGTTTTTTCGCCATATGTAGGCACGGACATCAGTGTTGTACGAAACATTATTAACAGTTTATAGACCGATACGGCTGAAAAACGGCTCGGTGCAACAATGCACCAATCGTATGTATGGTAAGTTTGCGAACGGTAAGATATCCATCAGTGTAGCACGGCGGTATATAAAAATTTGTTAATGACACCGTATACTTTTACGGTGGACGATAATATCGTCTTCATCTGACAAAACCTATGTTAATCTAAAGATACTGATCACATTGATTCATGAAAGATTAGTGATATGGAACAAAACTGTCGATGAATATAAAATTTGATGACATAAATATGATGCGATGTGTATGCAATACACCATATGCCTCCCATTCTGCTAGAGTTGAACGTATCCTAAACCTACTTATTCTTTTTTGTTCATATTTGAGTTTTCTATACGTGTAATATGCAATGATATTTTTTTCTTATTATTACTCATAACACATACAGTCTACAACTTGGCACACGAAAACCACAACTAACCCATACTTACCAAACCGTTATTTCGAATAGTATTTAAACCGTGTCACATACAAGCTTAGACGATTATTCCACGGCGCGATTAATATGCTGTGCCATTAAGAAACTTCACGTGAACCAGAGGTCTGATAATTTCCTGTTAAGTATACAAAGTTTAAAAAACATGGTAAACTAATTGCTAAAAAGTTCTGAGAAAATCGTTAAAGAATATGAACACGATGACTTTAAATTTTAAACCAATTCCGTGTAAAGACATAACAATGACCAAAGTTTCTTCGTTTAAATCATATTTTCTCTGAAATATTTACTCTTTAACATTAAAAACTAAATTTAGTATTTTATTGTTTTAATTAATTTTAAAAATTTTAGTGCGTCTAACATTATGGTTGCTTTATATTTGAACAAAATTAATGAAGTACAAAATCCCATAAAATGTAATATTTAAAACATAATATACCTACTATACGATATAGTGTGTAAATACAATACGTATAGTGTACGTATAAATCCATAAAAATGTGATAAAATACCAATTAAATCTGATTAAGTTTTTTTCCATGACGTGTTAGCGATTTAAATACATGTAGTATATACTTTCTAATGCGTGTTTATAGTATAAAATGGTTACTTGAATAACTTTTTAACCGTATCATTAAAAATAGAAAAATGCAATTACTGCCGAATAATATGAAATGGTTTTCCATTGCATGAAAGTAAAATGTGCATTTTTCATACCCAATTACTTCATTTATTTTCAATAATTGAATACAAATTGTTGTGTAGGTATATCGAATTATCGATACATCAGTGGACTCTGTATAAAAACAAAAATATGAAAATAATTTTGACTTGTAAGCCAATGTAAGAAATGTTCATAATTTTAAAGTACCTAAATTACGGAATAAATTAAAAATTACACCTAGGTAAATAGTTTACTAGGTCTCCTGTATATACAGTGTGATCACGATAAGTAGAAACACTCAATAACTATGTATAGGCTTCATATATCTTAATTCTGATCTTTTGGCTAACTAATAAACATAATTATACACATTTTTATGTAATTAGACTATTTTTGTGACGGTTAAGTTCGCGCATGCGCACAATTACCTTTTTTTTTAAATGGCATGACCTATTTTTGACTACAAATTATTTTCTTTTTGTATTTTTTAATGAATTTTGGTAGTTGAATTTCTTTTATAAGTTGAAAAATGGCCGAGTTATACCAATTTGAATTTATGTTATTTACACGGGTACAACTGCTATAACTCGGCCATTTTTCACTAACTAAATCATACATATTCTAATTGTATTGTAATTCCATTAAAATGTTTTATTTGTTTCTTAGTTTTTCAATCAGAAGAACATACTAGAAGTCATGTATTTAATAACTTATCCATGAATATTCTTTTCGAACTTCAACGTAGTCGTCATAAGCTGAATAACATTTAACAATTAAATTGAAATGTATACGCATATATGTCAAATGTCAAATCATCCACAATCAAAATACTTATAAATAATTAGCATAATATAAACTAATGGATATTCCAAAACTATATATATATACAATATTTTGACAGCTCCCAAATTAGTAATGACAAAATATCAGTGTCTTTAAACTTTTCATGATATTTATTGTGATCTAAAATAAAAATATGCCGTTATTTTTTAAGCACGAATACCCTTATCACTACATCTCTGCATGAAAGCCATCAAGAATCGTAATAGTGAAATAAGGAAAAATACACAAATCAAAATAAAACTGTTTGAAACTTCTGAACTTTAAGTTTTAATGAAGTTTACTATTTTAATAGTTGATTTCAGTACTACATTAAGAGCTGGACAGATAGATTTTGTAGCAAGAGTTCCAATGTGAATTATAAAATGGTCCATATAGGTATGATGGAGAAGTTTGTTTAATAAGGGCTTGAAGTCCGTTGTAACATCCTTCCATAGAACAAGCTTCATCAATACAAATACCACAGTACATTTTTCACATTAAATGAATATAGTCGAATTGCAGTTATATTGAAAAAAAGTAATGATCGAACTGCACTCGGGTAAAAAATAGATAATGATCAAACTGCACTCGAGATCAACAAAGGTATTTTAACAAAAATATCATGCGTTTGAAGACGTTAAACGTTTAGAAAACATTCATTTTCCTTTTTCTTATAAGCTTAGGACCAAAAATGATTTTGATGATTGATGTCGTTAAAAATGATTGATTTATTCATACTATTATGTTAATATATTATATATACATAGGTACTAAATTATTCACCTCAAATTAATTAATTAAATTCTATAAAATATAATTTAAATCAACTGTCGAATATTACATCTATCATTATTATATTACTTTTTCAACTAATTTCAATCATTTTTTGTAATAATAACAAATTTAATACAAAAAATTTAACTTGGTAACACACATTTGAGTATATAAGTTAATATATTTTCTAATATCATTTTCTTATTTATCTATTTTTTTTTTTTTTTTTTGTTATTGGTAACATGTTGTTGAAGATCTAATGTCAGTATTTTGCATTAAAATATAACAATATAATTGTAATTGTGTCGTAGTAATGGGAGGTTTAAGATGCGTAATACATTTAATATTTTTATAAAGATGGTATAATGGAAACATAACATTTTTCCAGCTATACCCAAGAACATGGTTATAACTATTTTTATGCACTCGTAAGTAAACGTTCATAATAGATAGCCACCTAAAATTTTAACTCTTTTTTTTGAACGATTGCAGTTTGACTACTACATGCTTTTTACTTGAGTGCAATTCGACCATTAGATAACCTTTTTTCAATCCAAGTGTAATCTGAGCATCTTTTTTTTTTTTAGGTAATATGTGCAATTCAACCATTTCGCATTAAGCTATATCCCGTAATGAAATAATCCAGCATTTCAAATAAGTCAACTGCTTTGGCTTAGCCTATAATTGTTCTGTAAAAAAAAAAGATCTTCGTTAAAAATGCCACCGTCAATAAACCTCAAGAAACAGATTAGGTGTCTATCATTATTATCAGTGGCTTTTCCAATTGTAGAGAAAAATCCTTGTCTTTTAATTTATCTGTCAACTGGTCGTTAATATTTTCATCTAAATTGAAGATGCTGCGACAAATAGTAGTATCTGATAATGATACGTTCATCAATTGCTTAGCAACAACCTCCCCAAACATAATAGACACCGTATCCATTGCTACTAGTAAAATGAATATAGTGAAAATGTGATTGTAGCTTTTTAAATTTAGTGGTTTGATAAGGTACTGCTTAAGATGAAATTAGATCCTTAGAAGAAATCAAAACATGAACTATCAAATTCAAGGTTATTGCTTTTAGTTCTATCAAAAAATTTATTCATTCTGATATTTATTCACTAAAAAAAAAATCACTCTAAATTAACTAACATAATATGACGTTTTCTTTTGTAAAAAATGATAGTCAATAGACGGAGACAACTTGCGACTAACACCGAAAGATGTGATATACATACTGATAATATAATGAAGATATTTTACGGATGCAATACGGGTGATAATAATGACTTAAGTATAACTTAATAAAGTTTTAATGATCACGAATGTTTCATTATCGCTTCAATTATCGTTCAAATTATTACAAACCATATTTACTATATATCTATACATATATTGATTATATAACATTAATTTTAATTTCCTGTTAATTTAACGCGGCTCCCTTTTCTGACTCTTACAACAGCCCTAGGAACTGCACGCACATTTTCAATACCACTCAATCAAGGTAACTAAAATACTAGTATACCTTATAAATACGAATTTGTAAAGCAGGAACCAACACTTAAAATTAAATCACGGGATCAGCATGACAAATTTATGGATAACCCTAGTTCAACTACCTCGGTATAAAAAAAAAATTATAACCCTCCAAAAAAATCCTGACTACGCCACTAACATAATGTAATGTAATCAGTGTTGGGAAATATCTAGATAAATGTATCTAGATAAGTTATCTAGATAAAAATTATTTATATTTTATCTTATCTAGATAAATTTATACTCAGTTATCTTTATCTTCATCTAGATAAAAATCTTGTTATCTATCAGTACCAATCTAGATAATTTATTTAAATAGAATAAAAATAAAATTTGAAAATTTAAAATGTTTCTATATTTTCATTTTAACATTTTTCTGTACATCATATACCTATGACACAGATAATAACTGACAAGATGACAATCTTCTTATGAAGTTTATTTAAAAAAAAATTATTTTATATTTTATGTTTATTAATGTTTGAAATAAGTTTAAAAAATTATATTTATTTTAAAATGTTTTTAACTATGAATTTTTTACCTAATATCTGTAGGCTGTAGTATCCTGAATATTTTCAAAATCAAATATGAAATTATCTCATATTTATCTAGATAAAAATGTACTTATTTTTATCTTTATCTAGATGAAATTTAGTATAACTATCTTTATCTAGATAAATTATTAGTTATCTATTCCCAACACTGAATGTAATACATGTACCTATTTCAATTTTCCAACATTACAATAATACAACAATTTTTGGATTTCGTATAATAAAAATGGAAATCATTTTTACTTTCACTAATTAGCGGTAATCGAAAATATCTGCAGAAAATGTTAACAGCCAATTTTCTAATTCGAATTACAAGCAAATATTTTCATACAGTACAAACAATTTTTATATAAAAACCCGTTTTAACACTTTTTTCTTTATTTTAACTAATAACCATATATATTTTAAGGCCGGATAATTTTAATAATTATTATAATAAAATACAGGTCATTTTTTGAATTCCTTGCTCCTTGTGTTATAGTCAATCGAAAAATTCTGTTTGAAATTTTTCTTCGAATTTTTATTTAATTATATTAAAAATATACCAAAAACTATTATTGAATTCTCAAATATTTATGATATAGAATAATCAATATCAAATGCATTGTTTTATCAACATTTGTTCGTCTTGTATTAAAACAATTTTATTAAAACTACACAGGCGTCAAATATCTTCAAAACACATCAGCGGATCCCTTAGAGACTCTTAGATGACATGAATCCCTGATAGAATACAATACGTAATCAAACCTCACAACCCCAGAACGGTTCGTTTTCACACGAGTTGCTTTTAAAATATTTTTGTACAACGCCCATCGAAACTCAATAATTGAAGTACGCTAAAAAGTAGCTGTCATATCTATGTTTAGTAAGACAAAAAACAAATCATCAACCGAGAAAAATGACGTGAGAGAAAAAAAAACTCTAATAAAACACTACTGTTTACATTACAGTCATCGAAATCTAAAAATCTGAAAATCGTTTACAGGTTTACAAACCAGGTGTTTCAAAATGCAAATATTTTCTAAAAGTATATTTTGTCTTTGAAGAATATTTTATGGATTTTGATTTATTGATACAATACCATGGACCAGCAAATGTGAGACGCGAGAGTAATTAAAAAAAATATCGCAGCAGACGTTCAAAGGGGAAAGGGTGCCTGTAAACGGATGAATTAATATCATTATATAAGCAACCGGTGTAGACGAGGAAAGGAAAAGTTTAACGGCCGTTACTTGATTAATGAGCAATGACGTAATATAGTCTAGGAGACACCACGCCCTTTGTTCATACAAAACGGTGACCTCTTTTGTCCTGCATTATTGGTCGGTGTGTGTGTCATTTAGTGTATACATATTGTGTATTGATATACCACACGACTCGTTCGCTATCAAAATATACTTTTGTGCGTGTGTTTATTGTTTCGAAAAAAAAATTATTTTACGATGTGACAGCAAAAAAATATACGCAAATTTAAAAACCAATATTTTTTTCGATTTATTGAAGTGAAAAAAAATGTATAACTTTTATTGAATTACAACAATAGAAACATGGTTATTTCGAATCGAAATACATTTTTATATTTGTCGCATTAAGCCAATATCGGTGTGCTTGTATCTGTCAAAGCTTTCATTCCATAGGACATTCGATAAAAGCAAAACAAAATTAATTATGTGTTTAAATAAATATTATTACTAATTATTGACTATATTCTCTACATACTATAGTATACCTAAAACCATGCAAAATTTTCCAAATAACATAATAATTATTAATAATTATAAATAATTTAAAAATATAAGTGTAACGTTTTGTACGATTACGAGTAAAATATTACATAAGTATGTACTGATCCTAAATCAAAAATAATAATAATAATTAAAACATGATATCTAAAAACGAAATCTATCTCGCAAACTAATCAGCTCATTCTCTCGCCTTCGCTTTGGACATACCCTTCTCTCTTCTCACTCTTTTAAATTATCTTTTAATGACTCGCCTCTCTGTAGTTTTGCACACGCTCCAGCTGTCTGTGATTTCAACCACATCCTTTGTGGTTGTTCCGTCTTGTCGGCTGAACGCCTACATCTATTTCCCCGGTTTCATTCCCTTGACATTTCTCCTAACTTCTATCACATACTTACTTTTGAATTCACCTCTTGTTATTATGTAAACTATCTCATTAATTTTAAATTCTGGGCTGCTTATTTAAACCGCTTTGTAATTAACTGTCGAGACTAATAGTAAAACAAAGTTTAAAAAATAAAAATAAATATTATAGTTTTCAAAAAAATAATAGATAAAATTGATAAAATTATGTAAAAAACTTTTAGATGTATGCTGTAACAAGAATATCTCAATTTTTTCCGCATTATTATCTAAATTTTAAATTGATAATCATATCTTAAGAGAATAATCAATAATAAAGCATTTGTGAAGTCTTATTCGTAAATTGGGAACATATGATGTCGAATGTTGTATGAAATTTAAATGCACAACATGATTTCATATTTAACACGTAATTGTGCCGTAATAGTAATCGCGATGCGCAATATGTTAAAACAATTTTCAGACCGTTTGCAGGGGTGTTATATTGGTGCGCGAAACCCGTGCACTCGAGCAGCTACATAACACCGCGCAACGATTCCGCCGATGGGCTTAACAAATAGAAAAAAGTATAATAAAATGTGAAGCCGATAACTGCTATCCCCCCGAGCTCTAGGCTACGACGAATAAACGATTTACCGTGGTGTACGCGACGGGTAAAAAAACATGAGAAACCCACGCGAACGATCTTTGCTTGGAACAGCTAATTATACGTGTGTATTATTATTATTATTAATATTATATGTTCACGCACGTCCAGCAACACATGCGTGTATCGACCCTCTAGAGCTCCCCAAGCCTCGAGCCGTAGGAATCCGGCTTAACATAAATTTGACATTAAAACCAGTCGTCCACCGCCAGTCGTTTCCCTAGTGATGTGCGTGACGTTGTCTTTTTGAAAAATATGTGGTTTTAAAACGAAAACAAGACTCATACGGCTGTTTCACGAGAAATATCGATTTCACAATGTACAACAAACCTGTCACTTGAGGAAAAAATCTGACCCGTCCATGAGATGGAAATATATAGTATTCGATCCATGAGATAGTACGGCCGTGTATATAATGTGAACGATCAAAGGCGTATCCTTTATGGTGCAAATCTCAGACTTCATTGGAATTGAAACTTTATAAATGGCATGGAAAAAAATTCAGATTGTTTGAATGGAGGTGTGACCCCTACAACCATCCTCCCCCCTTAGCACGCCACTGTTAACGTTGTATTTGATGTGTAAACCGCTTAAGATGTTTTATAGATAATTTATTGTAACGTATTCATTCCTGTGTTCAAATTTTCAATACATTTGGGAAACCTTTACCAGTTATATATTTGTTTTCCTGATCCAGAACTTCAACAATAATTCAGCGTCAATGCGATTTGTGATTGTTCAATATTTTTACAGTGTATTTTTTTTTCGACTCTTTTTATGAACGCATTTCAAACACTGATAAAGATTTTTTATAAACCTCATACAATTTATAAATTTTTGTATACCAAACAATGCAATATTGTTTAATCAAGAAAAAATTAAAAAATCAAAATACAATAATTGATAGTATCCAACAAACCATTTATCCAGAATAATTCATTCGTACTTAAAATATATAATTAATAAATATTAATGATTTTTAATAAAAATCAAAGAGGTTAAAATTTCATAGATAAAATAGTTAAGATTCTCTAAGAGTTTCACAATTACCCTATTATTATATTTCATTCTGTCAAAAAATATTGCTGTATTTTTTTTGGATTAAATTAAATTATTAAAATTTCACTACTCGCAGTAGTTTTCCAAATATCTTTCAAATTGTATACATAGACTAATAACATTATTAAATAAAGCCACCATAAATAAAGATACACAAGACACTAAACAAAAGCCTTGTACAATTGTAGCCAAGTTTAATAAAAAAATTATTTGAACAAAACACTAAAAATTTTTTTAGATTATCGGTCCGATTACAAATGTCAATTGATTTTTGATTAAATAAAAATATCGCTTAATGAACACTGCAATTTTATATTAATGTTATTATTGCAACAGACAATATTATTTTTTTTATTTATTAAAAATTATAATATTTCACCATATTAAATGCTATTACAAGTTTGCTTACGTTCTTATTACAATTTACAAATTACAATTAGTTTTGATATTGAGACTTCTATGATGTATTTATACTTACGTGTTATGACCTTCGAAAGATATGATATGTATGTTATAGTGTGTGAGTGATGGAGAGTAGGATTTTGCTTATAACGGATGTTAGAGCAATTAAAAGTGAGTTAAGTATTAATTTTAATTCATCGAGGAATTTGGTATGATATGCATATAAATGATATGCAGTGGTTGATCAAGTAATAGTGAGGTTGCTGTGATTTTGGCGTAGAATAGTTAATCATTTAAGTTTGAACTCGAGGCTTCAATTCCGCTTCTTTGTGCAGAATATTATTTCTTCTCTGCAAAGATCGCTAATTTGCATATAAATGGAATATAATTAGATAATTGTTAACCAGAAGCGTGCCTAGTAAATAATATTTAAATTGTACATTGTTTAAATTTTTCATACGTTAAATTATGTTATTTTTAAATCGTTTAAATTTTTGAAGAGGAAGGTTGTAAAGATTAAGTAATAAATACTTTGAAGTCGTTGTCCATGCAAGTCTCAGCTGTTTACCATGAACATTGTACACTGTTTTATTAATACATTGAAATTATTTGCATGCGCGAGACAATCGAGTGTTTTCAATTCTGCACACAGTGTACTATCAAGGTTAGTATAACAACCTTATTCCAGATTGACCCATTCTACGTAGATGAATGTTTAAGAATTGAAACTTAAATCTCTGATTACGCCATAATTTATTTTTAATTTTGGTATTTGCACACTAGAAAAAGAATGGCTGTTACATAAAAGATTCAGCTCATTTTTGATAAAACATATTTAATTCTCTGTTAGCCACTAAATAATAAGCTACGATCAAGACAAATAAGTCTTAAGCTTATAAGCATTACTACCAGTTAAATATACTATACGGATCCCATAAACTTTCTTTCATTTGAATGACATTTTTAATTAAAAATAATAAAAGTTTCAAAAACTGTGATACTATTTATGTGAAATAATTATTCATATGGTCAACAACTATGACACTTTTTTTTTTAATTTGATAAGTGTATGTTTCCGATCTAATTCAGCGCATTAGAGATATCTCTTTTTTCGGAACACTAAGTTTTTAATCTTCTTAACAATCAAAAAAATAATAAAAATAAAATCTGAACATTCGCAAACTACTATCACCAATATGCATTTTACAAAGGATATTTATGTTATATTTTTTTTTAAATAAAAACTTTTATCTTTTGTTTTATTGCTTTTATCTTTACGATATTATTGCATGAAAATTATTATAATTTAATATACGAAGAAAAAAAAATAATAATAATAATATAAATGATTAATAACTATAATAATTAGATAACAACAATTAATGGTAAGTAAAGTATTTTAAATGCGGAAACCAGCATTGAAGATAAGATCAATGATGACACTTGGTGTCATGGCGGAAGAAGATCGATAATTGAGGAAAAAAAATCAAGAAAATCAAGAAAGGTGTAACCTAAGGAAGAGAGCTGTGAGACTAATGAATTACGGAAATGAGTAAAATACTTGCAAGAGACGGGCAAGAGAAAAAAATATGATGAAAATCACAAACAACTTCATGGTCGTGAAGGGTACAAAAGGAAGAGGAATTTAGTAAAAGGAGAAATTAATGAGGAGGGAGAAGACTATGACCAAAGCGAAGACGAGAAAAAGAGACGATGTGGATCGGTATAGATCCAGATCGCGGAACCAAGAAGAATTAGATATACAAGTGGATATAAATATGTGTCAAGTAGCGAAGTTAGGGGGAAGGGAAGGGAAGACCAAAGGTTAGTCAATGCTTTTTTTAGAGTTTTATGAAAAATGGGAAGGAAATCAGACGTGGGTATTTTTAATGAAGAAGGAATAGTTATGTTTATGTTAGATATGGCTAGTCGATCAGCTGTTTCATTACCTAGGATACCATTGTGACTTGTGTTACGGGCACACTCGTGTACCCAATTAAAAATAAAAACAAATATCACTTCACTTTGAATTCACTGTAATTTTGATACGATAAACTCTGACAAAGTACAATAATTATTGTAATATATTAATGCTCTGAAATGCTTTGTATGACAACTCGAATGCTCTGTAAGATCAAGACTGACTTGTGTGTCGTGTGTATAATTCATCGTCCGATCTCAACGCTTAAATCAGCAAATTCGTCGTATGGGGAAATAATATTATATATAGACACACGAACACAATCAGTTTACAATTTAATCAAATACTCGTACATTTATACTAATACTTATAATTACAATCATATTATAATATTCAGGGGTACATAACACTTAGAACCCAAAGGAATTTGACGGAGAAAATTTGATATGTTAGAGATTTTATCATCAGAATAAATGGAGACATAGAAGAATTAATAAAGAATTAAAAGGGTAAGATCGAAAAAAGAGTAGGCATAATTGAGAATCAAAACAATTAGAAATTTTCGGGAATTTATAGAAAAATAAATTGAAGTTCGTGAATAATGACATAGACTTCGGCAATAAATGAAGATGCTGGTGGATGGTGATTGGAAGAGAACGATTTATTGATGGAAGGTATGAAAAAACAAAATCCTGAAGATAGGATAGATGCAGATCCGTCAATGAATACAAAGATTGAATTTGGAAAATTGGAATAAATGTAATCCGAGAAAAGGGAGTTAATAAGGATGTTAGGAAGTTAAGCTAGAGTTTTTAGAGTATTACCAAGGAGTTTGAGAGAAATAGTAATAGGTAGACTAAAAATTAGAACAAAGAAGGATGTATTGTAGATTTGAGAGCGATATTTAGGATGGAAATCAGAGTTTAAAAAATGAGAAAGTGATGCAGTAACTGACGCTAGATTGGGTAGAGATTTTAATACGTATTTTCAGAAATTTTTATACTGCGGAGCTTTATAGGAGGGCCTCCATACTTGGAGAAGGGGTAAATTTAATGGCCCTCATTACAATATGTAAGCAAGATTTTAAGATGGAGAGTTTTTTTCTGTGACAAAGAGAAGCTGATGAGAATAGGAAAGAAACATGGTCAGCTTTTGCTTTAATAACACAATTAAAAATAAGGAGCAGTGCCGATGGGTGGTTCCCCCAGACACTTTTATCTTTTGATCGATTGATTTTCAACTCTATGAAGTTCAAAAATAAACTAACAAACTTTGAACTTTGATTGAAAAAATGGTTAACCTGACTTACTTGTTCCTATTTTAAATCTAACCAGAATCGACTAACGAAAACCAAAATATTTTGCATGCAATATGATGACAA
The DNA here is from genome assembly GCA_034509805.1 of Sipha maydis. NCBI lineage: Eukaryota > Metazoa > Arthropoda > Insecta > Hemiptera > Aphididae > Sipha > Sipha maydis. Next base: position 13,571 of record JASXSY010002982.1, read on the forward strand.
TTTTCATTGTGAGAGGCGCGCCTCATGCTCCAAAACTTTTCACAACATAACTACATATCCAGAGGGAGGGGGTTTTTACATTCATATAACATAACCTGTTCATTTAAATTTACTTATTTCGTATCTTGTTTTAAAATAAATATATCTTTTACGCGTTCACAATTTTTGAAAATTGTTCTATATTATGAACCCTACCTAATATTTATACTCTCTGAACAATACAATTCTATTGCATTCACGACATTGATTTTTGTCCATCATACTTTATCTCAATCTAATTTTTTTTTCGAATTATATCCTTCATTTGAATTCAGTTCATTCGCAATAAGGAAAAAATTGGATTGGAAAAATACACAGTATTCATATAGTCAATGTGTATTGGGGTAGATTTTGGAATACCGCTGTTTCGAAACACTTTATTTGCCGGCTAAACTAACAACAATTTTAACGCTTTTTTCAAATATTTCTAAAAACACTACCACCGCAATACCTACATAATGCTATAAAACTTGATAAACTTTCATTACTTAGATATTCAGTCTTTCTTATTTCACCCAGCTCACTCAAATGGCCATCAAACTTTAACAGATCCTTGCTTACTAAAGTCATTTAAATATCAATATTTATATAATTTGTGATTGACTAAATTTTAATGAGCTATGAAACTATATTTAATAAAAATAAAACTAAATGTTACAAATGGATTTTATGATAAAATGTATATAATTAAATTTATATCGATAACAAAAACAACCTTAATTTTAAAATTAATATTATATTCTTGCTATCGTTTGGAATTATTAAATGAGTAGAGAATACTCAATTAAACAAATAAAAGTAATGATACATTAAAATTGTATTTATTGAAATGATCTCTTTTTATCATACATTAATTAAAAATAATATTGCATAAATGTGCTGTACATTTTTTTTAATTAAAAACTATTTCCAAATATTTGACTATATAGTAGATTATATTAATAATGAACTATTAGTTCAAATTTTTTATATTTATATAACCTTAAAATAATATATAATAGTGTTCATACAAATATTATTGTGGTTTATTAATTATATTATAATTTATTTATTATTTATATTATGGTTTCAATGTTTTTTTTTTTTTACTTTAGTAGCAATAATCCCTTGTGACGTTTTATATTATTTTTAATATTTTATTGATTTTCCTAACCACTTTTTGTTCATCAAATGAAAATACTATAATTATAAAAATATTTATAACTTCTAAATTGTTATTTTTTTAAAAAAAAAAAAAATATTTGTTTAGAAGAGCTTGGTAAACAAAAATTAAATTGTTAATTTTAAACAAAATAATAAATTACTATGTATGCTCGACAAATATTGTAATAAGCAATACATTAAAACAAATTTTGGACCGAAAATAATTAAATAACGTGCTACCCAATTTAATGTATACATTTCATATACTGAATTTACTGTATTTATTGCACAAAATATAATATAAATATAATAAACAAACAACAAATATGATAATCGTTTTCAGATGATCTTATAAGACCATTAAAGAAACAATGTTTTCAATCATAATCATGTTTTTATATAAAATACATACGTACATAAAAATATTGTATAAAATAGGTCAGTGTTGGGCAAATCATAATCTGATTAATAATTAAAGATTACGATTACAATTTGAATTTGTGGTTATTCATATTAAGATAAATTAATGCAATAAATAATTACAATATCAAATTATTTTAAATGATTAAAGTAATAATAAATAATGTGTTAATAAAATATATTGATTTGCAATCATGTCTAATTTTAATAATTAATGATATTTCAATTACGGTTTTAGGCTGAATAATAGCTATATTTTGATATAAATATTTAAAAAATATACATTTAATTGACTATTGTAGTGTATTTTATATGTACAATATTTATTTGCTATAATTAGGATGTAGAAAAAAAACAAATAAGGAGTAAATTAAACAATAATATGCGTAAATATTATATATTATGAAAAAAATAACGATTCATAATACAAAAACATATAATTTGTAGAAAAAACAATTTTTAGATTCTGAACGGAGTGATGGAATCTATTGGTTTTACAATGATGTGTGTTTTTTTTTAATTTTTTTATTTTTTTTTGTCTGACGACACCTTTTTTGACAGTAAAAATGCTTCGATTTGCATACACAGCAACTTTTCTGAAAGGAAAGTGAATGCAGATGGTACTTTGGTAAGTAAAAAATCCAACTTTTTCAATACTTTTTAAAAAAATCGAAAAAAACGATAAAAAAATTATAAAAAAACGGGAAATTTTACGCAAAATCACGTTTTTACAAATTTTAAATTATTTATAGATAATTTAAATTTTCGATTTTTGTAAAATTTTTGTTTTTAAACATCTATAAAATTTAATTGGTTGACCGAAAACTCTTGAAAATTTAATACAAGGTTTATAATAAGTTAAACTTATCGTAATTAAAAAATATCGGAAATCGGTTTACTCAATTTTTTTTATAAGCCGTTAATTCTCAAATTTGTATAAAATGTGTAAAAATCACGATAATTTGCAAGTTATTTTGTAGATAAAAATTCATAAAATTTTTTCTGTTCATACTTAAGGTTCAAAATTTTAACACTAGGTTATCTATAAGCTATTCTTCAAAAATCTTTAAAAAAATTTCTACCAGACTTAGAGGAAAAAATTGTATGACTGTTTGAAATTCAAATATTTACGAAATTGCATGAAATAGCGATTTATTCTCAAACGATTTTAAATATTTGTTATAATTCAAAAAGTATACGTCACAGATTTTTGAAATTTTTACCAGCTATTAAGATTAGCATTTCCTTTATGTCATATTTTTTCAAAATATTAAATTGACTTTTAAGCCACTTATAGGCATTTAAAATATTCGATTTTTTTACATTTTTTTTTTATAATCGGCTCGTACAAAATACTTGAAAATGTAATAGAAGATTCCACAGAAGTAGTTCTTAATGTCATTAAAAAAATATTAAAATCCATATGCACAGTTTTTTTTTTTATAAGCGTTTGAACAGCGAATATTGACATAAAATTACATGTAAAATATAATATAATGTATAATATTCTAGACTGACAAACTATGTCGCTGTATGCAACTGCCAACCCATCCTAATTGAAAAATATATTTATCGTTTCAAAATAAAATATACTTTTTACAATATTTATAAATAACAATGTATTATATCCTAGACAAACATATTAACTCCGTTCAGAATCGTTATTCGTATACAATGATATCTATCATTGCATTCAAATTTAACAAATCCATTATAATGACCTATCCTATGAAGAGTCGCACTTCACCCCCAAGTGTACAGCAGAGCGAGGCCCATCCGGTTCTTTTATTTTTATTTTTTATACTATGATTGAGATGCACAATCTGAATTTCTGCAATGCATATATGACGTTATCGAGGTTTATGGACGCGTCAATAAATGAATGTTTTGTGACAAGTTTAATTTTGTTATTTTAAGTACCGATTCTTCGTATTTCGTTAGTGTACCTTAGATATCGAAGACATCGATAATATTTAATTTTAACTCTGGTAAACGGGCGTATTATTTCTTTATTTTGATTCCAATTTTTTTTTGTTAAATAAATACAGTATAAATAAAAATAAACACTGATGACCTATCCTATAAACGAGGTGCACTCCACCCTCAACTGTACAGCAGAGCGAGTCCCATCCGGATCTTTTTTTATATTAAATTAAATGTAATTATAATAATTATAACTGTTTTATAATTAATTTCATTAATTTAGATGGATACCTCAGTAATTATAATTGTATAATGACAATATAAGTATAATAATATATTTGCTTTTAATCATGGCTTGAAATGAAGGGACACAAGATAACTCAGTCCTCTACCTCTCATAACGCTTATAAAGCGTCCCTTTTAACATATATCCAAAAAATGTACTGAAATGTTCAACTGTTTATGAAAACATATTTGTTTATCAATGTTTATCATACATAATAAAACAGTTAAAAAATTGGCTCTGCAATCTAGTTCATGTTATCAAATGTAAACAATTATAATAAATATACCTATTTATAATAATTATCAATAATCATTATTTATCTAGTTATTGTATGGGACTATATGGAACGATGAGAGTGATGTACGGGTTATAATCCCACTCGTCATTTTTTTCCATTTTAAACCCCACTTTAATACAAGAGTACAAATATAAATAATTACATCTATCTATACATAAATAAAACAAAGTTGGATTAGTCAAACCATTTATAACTCAAGAATAGCTGGACCAGTTGAAATTAAATTTAGTACAGAGATAGATTAGACATTAGAAAATAATATAGGCTACTTTTTGTCATACAAAAAAAAAAAGAAGCATCAGTATACTTGATAAGATCCAAACGAGTAAGTAATACAGACACGTTCACTATTTTCTAGATGCAAACTGAAGTGTAGTTCAATTGCGGTTTTTCCGTTGTTATAGCAATAATAAAACTACAACTTCCCGTTCAGGTCTTATCAAGGATACTAATACTTCCCTTTCCTTTTTTCGCAACAAAAGGTAAACTATATTCTTCTCCAAGGTCTAGCCTATCTCTGTACTTAATTGCATTACAATTGGTCATGCCGTTCTTGAATTATAAACGGTTTAACTAACCCAATTTTGTTTTATTTATATAGATTAAAAAATATCACTACAATCAATGACTTGATCCATCAATGTAAGTTCGCTAGACTAGCTAGTATAAATATAAATTTAGTCTATCGGCCGGTAATAATTAATTCAAAAATGTATAAATAATATTTTACATTTCTAATTTTAACAATATAATGTATATTACTTAATACAATATTGTAGTTATGCGATATTTTTGACGATATTGATTAAAAATTATAAAAATGTAATCATGATTACTGATTACTTTAAAAAGCGATTGAACGATTAATAACTAATATAATTTAATAAATTAATTGTAATCGATTACATGATTTAGTGGTAAATTAATCGATTACACCCAATACTACAATAAATATATTGCATAGAATAAAATATAAAAAAAATTTTTTTTAATAATAACAATGTATTTTATGTACACTTTAAAATATAATAATACAAAATAAAATGTAATTTTTTCGATGGAAATTGATCAAAATTCACCTTGAAAAAATGTATTCTAACATAACATAACAGCCATAACAATTATTAGGGCAAAGATATCTATGTACATTTTTTTGATACCAAATATTATTTTAATATGAAATTTCAAAATATTTTGATTATTCAGCATAATATAGGATAATAATATTTCAGTTTTTCTTAAAATTAAAGAATCATTTCTTTTATCTTTTATATTTTTTTTTTTTTTTTTATTGACAGTCATGACGATCGGTACATCATGTCAAGTATATCTAAGTTTCACTAAAATCACAGAGAAAAATGCATAAAGTTTGACTATCTTGAATAAAATATCAATAGATTTTTAGAGAAATATTTTATATTTTAATTTTTTTATCAAATTTACTAAACTTTTGCAATTTTGTGTGTTAAGAAATGTGAAACGTAAACCATCTAACTCTACGTATTTCTCCATATCATTAGATACTAAACGAAGTATAATATTAATTAATTTCACTTTCTGACGTTTCTACGTATATGTGCTTAGTTATATTGTATATTACTATAGTATAATATAAATTAAGTTGACAATAATAGGTTAAATGAGTGGAGGTTAGCCCTCGAAGAAAAGGGATTGAGAATTAGTAGAAATAAAACTGAGTATATTGAGTATGATTTTGGACAAAGAGACCAAGAAGTTGAAGGAATGAGGAGACAACTGACAATAGATGGTGATGTGATAGGTGAAGTTGAGAGCTTTAAATATTTAGGATCTTTTGTTCAAAAGGACGGGGGCTTTGACATTGATGTAAAACATAGGATTAAGTGCGGGTGGATGAAATGGAGAGAAGCATCGGGCGTGTTATGCGATAAGAGAATTCCAATTAGGCTGAAAGGTAAATTTTATAAAAGTGTAGTGAGACCAATTATGCTGTATGGTTCAGAGTGTTGGGCGGTTAACAGGAGAATAGAACAAAGTATGAGTGTCGCGGAAATGAGAATGCTTAGATGGTTGAGTGGAGTGACAAGAGAAGATAGAATAAGGAACGAATACGTGAGAGGTAGTGTTGGTGTAGCGCCAATTGTGGACAAGATGAGAGAAAATAGGCTGAGATGGTTTGGGCATGTGATGAGGGAAGAGGAAACGAATGCAGTAAGAGTGGTTATGAAGATGGACGTTGAAGGGAAAAGAGGAAGAGGAAGACCAAAAAAGAGATGGTTGGAGACTTTGGAGAATGACATGAGGGCTGTCGGTGTGTGCAGAGGAGATGTGATTAACCGAGTAAAGTGGAGGTGTAGGACAAGGGTGGCCGACCCCAAATAGTTGGGAGGAAGGCGAAGTAGAAGAAGAAGAAGACTATAGTATACTATATGCTTTGGTGAAAATAAACTGTTAAATTACAAATGAAAAAATTAGATTTATCTGAAACACTACAAAGAGTAAAAAGTGTCTAATTTTTATAATTTAGGCAATTTTTACGAATCGTATTTGGTGCTTACATAACTACTAACCCTGTCTAAGTTGTCTCCCACGGACAAACGCTAAAAATTAAGTGCGGAGTTAATATCACGTGATTACGAATAGTGCGATTTCTGAACAACACCATCAACATGCATCGGAATATTGTTTATTATTATTTAAATATCATAATATATCATATATCTCGACACGCAAAATCGCACGTACCTAATCAACATGTCTGATTATAGTACGGTATGCAAAACATCGTTCCCGTAAACTATACCGCCGCACCGTATGGCGGCAAACACAACGCGGCGCGTGAATAATATTACCCGCACTATGTAAATTCCTAGACAGAGACAGCTCATAGGATTTGTATGTGCCGGCACCGGTGACCGCATAGTTATTATAATTATAATGATGATAATTATAATACAACGTGTATACCCCCATGCAGAGTGCACTGCCGCGATGATATGAATGAGTATTGTGTAAATTCCGTGGTTCAAATGTAGGTACCACGATCCCAATCTCATTTATGTAGTGTTCACAATGTTCACTCGGTCCACAACGTTTTGTTTAACGTTTCAGCCTACTACAAATCAATGATTCGTATCTGAAATATAATTAAAATATTAATTTTAGGGGTTCGAAGTACAATTTTAAATTCGCTGTACTATTTATACGGTTTCGTGATGATTTGCAGACGATGAGTACTTACTATCATAGTATATATATATATATATAAATAATAAGTAAAATATTCAAGAAACATAATCATCAGATATACTTGCACGTGATTATAGAAATATTCGATTATCCATTGGCTATTGATTGCCAGGCTTTTATTCGCGATCCAAATGTGGACCATCAGCGTGTATTTGTCATAGGTTGTGAAAAATACGAAGTACAAAATTATACATAACATTTTTAACTGCAATACAATCTTTATAAAATATCAATAAAAACCTAATTATTATTCAATACATTTTTACCATAATCAAAATATTTAATTTTATTCATAAAAAGTAAAAGTAATAAACATTATCTGTTGAAATGTATTGAGGTATACAATTTTTTAGTGTTTTTAGCAACTTTAACAAAAATGTCTTTAACCAAAATACATTTCGATTCATCGAGCTTTACATCTAACTATACAATATTTTCGTAATCAACTAAAATATCTTATTTATAAGATATTTTTCAAATATCAATGAGCTATCGACGTGATGTTTTGATAGTATCATGAAAGTTGTAAATGTACAGAACTAATAATTTCAAACATCCTTTGGGGTATGATACATCTCTAATATTTGTTTTTGATGAGCTATACGTGAGTAATTTAAAATTTTTCAATCATATACAAAAATTAAATAATTTCTATCAAAACATTTATACAATAAATACAATTTAATTTTAAATTAAAATGCTCGATTAGTTTAAGTATGTATAAGTATAATAAGTACATTAATATTTTGTTTAAGTATTGATCTTATATTTTGCAATTTCTATATTTAAGAAAAAATATAAATAACTATATCTATTAACTTCTAACCTAATAAATTTGATAATAAAACGCTGAAACGCACTCACAAGTGTAATAACTTCCTGACTCATCCACACATAATATTTATGCCATCTCAATTTAATGTGTTCAATATTTAATATTACACAACCTAATAATTTTTTTATTTTTAATTTTATTACTAAAGCGAACAATCTTTAATTAATCATCACAATAATTATTATTCCAGAATATATTGATAATTTTGATGTACGTGATTGAAACTAGCCATCAATGGCGATACTTTATTAATTAATTTTATTAAATTAGATTTATTTTCATTTTTTTTTTTATTTTTTTTCAATCTCATATTTGATTATTTAAAATTTAAATGCCTACGCAATATGTACATTCAGTTTACAAGAAGGATATTAAGAATGGTGTAAGAACCTAGAACAGATATTAATAGAATTCTGTGATTTGTCAGTCGGGAGTGAAATCGTTTAAACAAGATTTTAAGAGTTTCTTCTATTGTGTTTATTTTTAAATTAGTGATTATTCGGAAGGTTGTAGATTAAAAAGTTTAAATTTTTTTGTATTTAATTATTTTACTACACAACTTAATCCCGTATGTCCAAATACAAGTAAAATTTTACAGCAAAATATTTATTAATTTTTTTTTTTTTAGTAAGTTTAGAGAAATTACTGAGTCAGATTTAAGGGATTTGAACCTAGAGTTTAGTATTTTTTTCGCTTTTATGTGGTTGGTACAGGTTAAGTATTGATCCCAAAACAAGTTCAAATATCGAGAACTGAATAATTTTAACAAATCTTATATTAATTATTATACCTCCAAAATAAAGAAATAATCAGCTCAAAATAAAATAGCCGATAAAATTTTTTATCCAACTGAGGAGTTCGAGAAATAAAATTTAAGTTTCAGTTTACGAAATTCTTGCCATCATTGATGGTTAATTGTTATCCACTAGAATAAAAATTTGACTGTAGTCTTTCATAAACTATAATATTTCATAAATCAAATAATTAGAAACTTATGCTTTTTGTTTATTACATTTCTAACACGATTTTTCATAATAACCGGATTTTCTTTTCACACATTTGGAAATTAACTCCATTGGATCGATTTAATTTTAACATTTTCGATAAGGTGGACGTTTTACGATAAAAATGTCCATAGTCATAACAAATACATGATTCGCGATTAAGATTGAGTTGTTTCAGTAGTACTGCATAGTGGAGACAATAATATATATGTATATTTACACAATATTTTAGTGCAAACACATAAAAGTGACTAAAAGTTGTGTTTTAGCATGTATAAACAATTCTTCGGCATACATAGTACATAATACAAGCGTGTATACTATACAGAGTGTAATGTAATTGAACTATTTTTTGTCTGAAAATATTAAATTATATTGGTTTTAATAGGTATATACGTCACGGAAATTATATTTAAATTACACAGAATGTACACATAAGTTAGTGAGTATACACTTAATTCTTTCGAAAATACCATTAATATTTTTCAATATCAAAAAAATGTTTATGTATAAACATTTATTCATAAAATTGAAGTTTTAAAACATTTTTTCTCATAAATTACCTTTAATATGACAAATAAATATTTAAAACTATTAATATGAAACTACGAATATATTATGAGTTTATACTAGAAGTTAAAAAAATAATATGATTTTAGTCTTTTTAATTTCAATAAAAATATTTATTTTTTTCGCAACCATGAGTAACAATATAAGATTATATATATATATATTTAAAGTAAGTAAAAATAACCTTCAATATCAAAGTTACTCGAATGCAATATTTTAAATTTACTTTAAATTATATAAAGTATACGTAATCATATAAACTAAAATAGCATATAAACTCATTTTTTCAGATATTTTCAGTTCGGAAAAGAAAAAAATTACAAAATTAAATTACTAAACAAATATGTACTTTTATACGTATGCAAATCGATAAGCTGATGGAAAGCATAAGAAAACTATTTATAAGATACGCACATTTTGAATTATAAGTTCTACGTTCCTCAATACATCCAAGTAAGTGCACTGGAAAAAAATAAGGAATAGTAAACGCGTATTTATAAATCCATTAGTACTTAATGAAAAAAGCAAACTCTTTATATGTTAATAATGTAACACAATGGACAAGATAAATCTTATTTAAATTGCTGAAAGACCGAAAAATTATTTAAAAACCTTAATAATGTTTTAAAATTCAACCAAGAAATAATCCGTCTTTTGTAAAAAATAATATCTAATGTAAAAATATTATAATAACCACATGAACAATATAGGCTTTAACACAATTCACATTGTCATTAATCGTTCAACTCACTTTTGAATTATACATATATAATATTATATTCAAACTCATAAATTAAATTAAATAACTACTTTTTAAACGTATAAGTCATTTATGTGGTGAATATAAAAACACGAAAGATTTCTAAACAAATGAGAACAGATGCTTAATTATGAAAACTAAAAAAATGGAAACAGTAATTTGATCAACTGATTAACTGCGAGCATCTAGTTGACATTTTTATGGACTACTTAAGAACCTAATGACATTTATTGCTTACCTTTAAGCATAGAAAAAATAATAAAGTAAATAAATAGATTGAAAAATAATAAAATATCAATAAAGGATAGAATTCTTGGAGAAATTTTAAATTATCTGGATTCGATTACTATAAAAATAATACATGATATTATTGAAAATATATGGTCATGGTCCGAGAAAAAAATTTCCAATAGACTGGAGTACCGCCTTAGTCTGTCCTATACATAAAAAAAGACCTCCAGATATGTAATAATTATAGAGGTATTGCATTATTAGATAACCTATATGAAGTCATAACATATTGTACTCGTATACTAGACAGATTAGAACCCATAAAAGTTGAAAATATACTAAATGACTATCAAGGTGGGTTTAGACTCAATAGATGTCCAACAGACCAAATTTTCATAATAAAACAAATTATCCAATAAAGTTTAGAATATGATTATTATCTACACATATTATTTGTAAATTTTAAAAATCATCCACAAAGTAAGCCTTGTAGACATAATTAAAGATTTCAAATTCCCCGAAAAATCGTTAACTTCATTGAAGCCAGCTTAAATCACACGAGTATAAAGGTCAAGATAGGGAACGCAACGTCACAACCGAGCAAAATGATGAAATTATTCCTGCAAGGAGATACATTTTCCCCAGTGTTATTAAATTTAGTAGAGAAGAAAGTAATTCGATAAATTAACGATTTAAAAGGAGTTATTCTAGGTCAGATTACAGTAGGATATGGAGACGACATCGCTTCTCTTGGAGAGGATATAACTCAAAATAACGACATTAAAACAGAGGTGTCATTAAGAATACAACAAACAAATAAAGAGTATAATAAGTAAGAAATAGTTAAAAATCGAGGACTTTATCCAAAAACTTAAAAAAAAAAAGGATTAAAATGACATAACTCAGGCCAATTAAAAAGTAAATTAATGATACTTGAATGAAAATTCCTACGGAAAATGTACGACCCAATCTTCAATAGTGAAACAATAGAATTCAAAAAACTGCCCAATGAGAAACTCAAATGGCTTTTTTAGAAACCAAATATAGTTCATGGGATTGCCAAGAGAAAATTAATGTGGATAGGACATATATGGCACAAACAGGAAGTTATAGTCAAGCGAGTGACTGAAAAATAACCTATGAGAAAAAAGCTTTTAGGTTAAGCTAAGGTGAGAAAACTGAGTGAAGAAAGATATTAAAAAGATAGAATCAGAAAATAATTATGGTTAACAATGACCGATACTAAAAAGAAATTAATATAAAATAATTTTAGTATTTTTTATTTTTTTCATACTCCAAAGTACTGCATCTTAAGATAGCATTATTGTAAATATCATATTTTCTCGCTCTAATTGTTTTCGTCAAATAAATAACAAAATGTTTGTAGTAGATTTATAGACTATATAGAAAAAATATATTATAAAGTTAATAACATTTGTAAATTTAACAAGGAATTAAATATGATAAATGTGTTTTGTTAAAACAGTAAGATTTGTTAATTTTTTATTATTACTAATTTACTACATTTTATAACTATTAGTACTTTTATATTTTTCAGATAATTGTAAACGGAAATTATGATTTTAAAGTCATATTTTTCTGGTGCCAATATGTCGATTTCTGATATATAACTATTGACAAGAAGACAAATAAGCATCAATATGCGTAGTTTAGTATGATACTTTGGCAGATTTTTTTCATACTATATGGATTTCAAACAGAGTGTAAGTATATATAATATCATAATTTACAATACAATTAGAGTTATTTTTATTATTTATTGATAGTTAACAGACCAATCAAATAGTTCACAATTTTGAGCAATTTAAAAAAATAGTTTAAAAGTTTTAACCAGAATTTATTATATAGATATTGATTTTATTTTATTTTTTAAATTCATTTCTTTGCGTGTTCAAGAATATTAATAATCATATAACAATTTATCAATTTGAAGAAATTGTTTACAAATGGCAAATTTCAACCACATAATGATTCGGGTTAATTATAAAATATTAAACACCTTTATTCCAAAATCCAAAGAAAGCAATTTTGACACTGTTTCGAATCAACATTGTAATCTCGGTGCCTTGGTTTATGTGCACTTCAATTTATCGATACTGGCGGTAGTTAAATGATTTTTAACCCTTGCCATTGAGGTCCATTAAGGATACCATAGAGAAACTATTAGCTATCATAAGATTGGGCATTCCAACGAGTTGCCCATATCGCAATCTCAGAGGCGCACCTAGCAATTTATCTTGGCCCAAGAGTAGCGTTTTAATGAAATCGTCCTGTTTTCAACTTTGCGGCCATACCAAGCTAAACAAAGCAATTTCAACAACACCACTTTACAATGATACCTATTCCATTTTTTTTTTTTTTTGTAAAAAAATATAACTTTTACATTAATTTCAAGGTAGCATAAAATATTGGCAGTAGCGAGGAGTAGCGCTTTAATTATACAATGCGCCACAGTAGCATGCTAATTTATTTGTGTTGCAATTAATTAGCGCCGTAACAGCCTAAAGTGCACGCTAAGTAGTCAATTTTTAAATTGCGCTAAAATGGTCAATTGACGTTACGAAAGTTATCACTACTCGAAAGCAACTAAATTTCAAATGTTCTGTGATTACTGATAAAATACACTTCCAAATTTTAATTTTCAAAATTACTAAAAACTATATTACTGGAGTATGGACCTAACTATTTTCAGTCTTCAATATGACAGTTTTTTAGTTTTTATGAGAACACGTACTCGTTTAATTTTAGCTAATATTGTTCTACGTTTATCGAATAAATGGTAACTTATTGAAAAGAAAATTAAAAACACATAAATGTTTGTTGCAAGCGTAGGTTTTTAAAAGTAATGAAAGTCGGAAAAAAATTTAGCGTACCACAGTTTAAATAAATAGCACTGAGCTATTTTTTATTTTTTTTTTTTTTAAATTGCTATAGCATTATTTCGTTACAAAAAAAGAACAGTGGCGTCCGCTGCATAGACCACTTATAATTTGACAGTCATAAATGTACAAAACAAGTATTATTCAGTGTTCTAAACAACAAACTAATGTATTGGAGTGATATTTGAGTAAAATTAAAATAACATAAAATAGTGTGAAATAATCAAATGGATTAAGACTGTCTTAAACAGAATCATATGATAAGAAACCATTTCGTTTTGAACAAGGTTATTATGTAGTACATATTATTATATAATATTATATATTATCTAGTACAAATTGTCATGTAGATATTCTTGTTATTAAGTATCTGTCATTGACAGGTACACGCAGTACACGTCACAACGGTGTTTATATAAATATCGTATTAATAACAACTGTTAAGAATTCATTAACGGTTTTTGAAAATTTTTAAGGAATTAAAAACCATAGTTGTATGATTTATTTGTTTTAAGTTATAAATCGATTGAAAAGTTAGATTTTTCCCGTCGATACTTATAGTTTATTGTGTATATTTATTATAAGATTTAAACTAACAATTAATTTTTCTCAAATAAACTTTTACTGAATTTACTCGATTAATATCATAAATATTAAAAATCTGTCTTAGAATTTCTCTGGATACTTGAAAAAAAAAACTTAAAGAAATGTTACGTTACTATTGTTTATTTTTTTACTATTAGTTAACTTTAGATTAACTTCACTTACCCACATACAATAAAGTATTTAAATTTATTAAATGTAATTGATAATTTTTTATTGATATCATTAATATTCATTTTTTCAATAAATTATTACCATTCTATACACTTTAATTATTTATCCAATGAGGCAATAAATTATTGTATTTTTAACCATGAACATTAACCGAATAATTAAAGACACTTCGAGATGCAACATTAATAAAAGAAGGATTTAAAAGCTTTAATTTGAAAATATTTTAGATTTGCATGCAAAAATTTCAAGATTTACAAATCTATTTTACCTATAATAAAACTTATATAAAATAAAATAAATTTAACAGGGAATAACGTGTACATAATATAAATAGCAATTCGTTTTCTTTTATTATTTTTTCATATTCTTCCTACTCGACTCGTTAACAACTTTCCTTCTTTAACAACAATCCTTCTTAAACAACATCACAGTCTTCAAACTATTATTTACATAATTAGCTATACATTTTTAGAAAAATAAAATACAAAAAATATCTTAACTTTTTAATCAACGCAAACATATGAAAATAATTTGACTAATACTCCGGATGTGCCGTTTTTCACTCTAAACGTTACCAATAAAAAAAATGTAGATTTTTTTCTTTGATTCTTTTTCAACAATAAAATCAGATATTTTTAAAAATAATTTTGTATATCATCATACAAGTGTAAACTTGCTTACTCACAACTTTTATTCTCAAAACTCATTTTGGTTTAAAAATTATATATTTATTTATTTATTTATTTATTTATTACAATCCAACAACAACACAACAACTAATGAAATAACAGAATATATTTATATCCACAGGGTGTTTTGCTGTCGGCCAAGCTCCTGGCGACATCAACATCATGTTTATAAGCCCAACTACTATCAAAGTATCGTGGAAAATATCACCAAGAGGTATTGAAAAATATGACGTCATGTACAAACCGACCAACGCCAGGTAGAATTATGAAAATATTCACACAAAAATTATTGCTATTAAGTTAAACCCTATTTTGATAGTAATAATTATTATAATTTACAGTATAAAAACTTAGCATCACTACAATTATGTAGAACATAATATAAATTCTTTAAAATAACCAATTTCAACCATCGTTGTTTCACACCGTTCAATATTTATTCAACACTATTTTAACTAAGTTCAAAATAATAACTGTCATTGACTACCAAAGATAATTAATATTACGATAATAATATATTTACAACTTAGTATTAATAAAACTTAAAATTATTGATTTATTTAATAAAAAATATATAAGACTTCAGGTCAAAATTATTGATAATTGATGAATTTTATAACTTTTTGAGCTACTATTGAGAAAAAAAATTTTCCTACACTCAAAATGCATTGCAGAAATTCAGATTGTGCATCTCAATCATAGTATAAAAAATAAAAATAAAAGAACCGGATGGGCCTCGCTCTGCTGTACACTTGGGGGTGAAGTGCGACTCTTCATAGGATAGGTCATTATAATGGATTTGTTAAATTTGAATTCAATGATAGATATCATTGTATACGAAAAACGATTCTGAACGGAGATGATATGTTTGTCTAGAATATAATACAATGTTATTTATAAATATTGCAATAAGTATATTTTATTTTGAAACGAAAAATTTAGAAAAATCGAAAATTTAAATTGTCTATAAATAAGTCAAAATATGTCAAAATACTTTGAAAACTTAACCATGTATAAAGGACGTCAATATAAAGATTTGGTGAAAATTTCAAGTTGTTGCGGTTTTTCATTTTTGAGTTAGAGCATTTTAAAAAAATGTAATTTGTAAAAACGCGATTTTGCGTGAAATTTCCCGTTTTTTCGTAATTTTTTTATCGTTTTTTTTTGATTTTTTTAAAAAGTATTGAAAAGTTGGATTTTTGACTAGCCAAAGTGCCATCTACATTCACTTTCCTTTCAGATAAGTTGCTGTTTAAGCAAATCGAAGTATTTTTACTGTCAAAAAAGGTGTCGTCAGACACAAAAATGAAAAAAATAAAAAAAAACACACATCATTGTAAAACCAATAGATTCCATCACTCCGTTCAGAATCTAAAAAGTTAAATAAGTAATAAATCAGAAATTCGGGCATTTATAAAAAACATTCCGATAGTTAAATTAATCAAAATCAAATTTGAAGACAAAATACCTATTACTAATGCGGTTTTAAAAGTTGCTACATAAGCAAATCGAAGCATTTTTACTGCCAAAAAAGGTGTCGTCAGACACAAAAAGAAAAAAATTAAAAATTAAAATTAAAAAAAATAAAAATTAAAAAAAAAAACACACATCATTGTAAAACCAATAGATTCCATCACTCCGTTCAGAATCTAAAAGTTTTACTTCATATTTATAAATTGAAAATCATTGTGTTTTAATAACATTTACAGATATGGTAATGTAATTGATCGAAAGTGTCATCATTATTATTTTATATTTCTAAATCAATAAAAGAAACCCTGATATAGTGCTATTCTTAATATTTTATAAGCAATATCATGTACTTATACTAATATTGATTTCACGCTATAATTAATGAGTTGTTTAATAATATAATATTAAATCAAAAACAAATTTAAACTCAACAAATGCTAACATTTTCATTGAACTCAATTAAAACACGTAGAACATTGTTCGTTCTCTATTAAAGAAATTATTTTTATATTTACCACAATGTTTTTTTTACCCTTTTAGTCCTGTTGGAATAAAACAAAAACTACATTTTCTAAAAACAAAACAATCAAAATAACTAACGTACCTTTGACAGTAGACAGTAAAATACAAACTAACGGTAATGCCAATATGAAAAAGGTTATAACAGGTATTAGGTCTCTGTGGAATGTATACTTTTACAGCATTATTGCTCGAAACTGTGATGTAAATGTTTTTTTATTTTTTTGGTAAAAAGTAGGTTATCGTCCCCCGGAGAGGATAATAATTGTGTACAATATTAATATTTCTATTTGCTTCCTCTAAAATTAGAATAATCAAATTTATTTTTTAAAATACATTTTTATAAATTATATATTATATTCTATGATTTTTTTATGACTAAGTAGATTATTTATATAACTATTATTATAAACATATATGCGTAAGACTTAGACAAATTGTTCTAATAATAAATTATCTTCGAAAAAAATAAAAACATTACGACAATGCAAAAAAGTTTTCCTATTTAGACATGAAATGAAGAACCAAGATTTTAAGCATTTCGTCATATGTTTAGGCGATACCCGTGCATCAGAATCAATATGAGTATCAGTTCATCACATTACTCGATTTCTAGTTTAATTTCCATTGCTATACTATCAGTTTGATCGTATTTTCTTATTTAATTAGAATCCATCAAGGCTTAATTTAGATTGAAAGCTATTTATATTTATAAAATATATTGTTTAAAATCAGATAGTTAAGATCCGAGATCAAAAATAATGTTAAAATAGAAGTTAAGTGACCTGTGGAAAAATAAAAAGAATTTAATTTAGAAAAAAAGTCATTAAAAAATATATGTTTAATTATTTTGACATATTAATATTATGCCGAAAAAATGTTTAAATACAACTTTCGAATTAAACGTTCATTTTACTATAATTTTTATTTGAAATGCATTTTATCTATTACTACATTGTTCACGTCCATATAATCATGTATTCAATTTAATTAGTGGATTGTGCTAAACAAAAATTATTTAGAATGTAACTCTTATCGATCATATTTAATAAATTACTTTTTATTCCAACTACTTAAAATTTACATTTGTTTTAATAAATAAGTTAGAGCTTATGTTATATTTTATTATAAACTCTGTTATTACTTAATTATTATTAAAAATAAACAAACTTATAACATTTTGAAAATATTATGATTATTATCTGTGCTTTAGTAAACTATCAATAATAGAGCATACATATCAATATATTATTTTATCACGTACCGAATCATTTTAGGCTTAGAAATATTAGATTACTGGGATTTAATAATTGTATTACAAAATCATCGATAATAATCAATGATAATAAAAAGACTAAAGATCGTTCTTAAGTTTTACCTTACCTTATTCATTAAAAGAGGAAAAGGAAAATGAGAAAGTTAAAATCTCAATTCCAATAAAGCTTTATTCCACACAATGAAATTTTCTTCGTTCTATTTTCATTATAGAATATGGAAAATTGAATTAAAACTCTATTCAATAAATAATAAAAAACGGTATATCGATTGTTCTCTACATTGAATCTAATACTGAAGTTATAATTTGGTATTGCATACAGGAAATATTATTAATCTTAAAAAAGATACAAACAGATTCTATAGTTTATTCTAAGCTTTATTATCTAATTTTATAAACAGATTTTTTTCTTCGTTATGACTTACACTACGTATTTTTATTTATTTTTCAAGTAACAATGAATGTTCTAAATTCTAATTAGGATTAGGTGCAACTCACATGAAATAAATCACCCAAGGCCTATATTCGAATACAATATTGAGTTAAGCTGAAAAAATAATATTTTTTCACGCGTAAAATATATAACGATGTTAAAATGAAAAAATAAAACAAAAATAGAAAATAGATATTTTCTAAAGGAAAAATATTTTACATTAAACAACAATTAATACAAATTCAAAAACTAATATTTTATTAATTTTTTTAACGTATCATAGGTATATCATAGATGTACTTTCATATATTTTATTATTAATTTCCATACGTTTATACAAATTTTATAGTGCTAAACAAAATATTTTTTCTCGAAATCATACTTATATTATCTTTATCGGCTTATGATTTTAAAAAAATTAATTTCTATTAAATTATATCTACGCCCAATTATTACAATAAACTTATTATATTTTACATTATTTTTAATTGAAATAGTTCTAAATTATTTACTATTTACAAAAGACAACAAATATGTTTATTTTAATATTTTGTTGAAGGATATTTTTCTATATAGAAAAATGTTATATTAAACAAGTGGATAAATTATTTAAAATCCAGGTGAGTAGAATATAGTATACATGAGATACCTAACTAAATAATAGTGGATTCTGTCTGAACTTATTTCTAAATTTCTTAATTTCTAAATGTCTTGCTGAAATATATCAGGGTGAATTCTATTGAAAAAAACTTCATTTATTTTAGAAAAAAATATTACCAGATAAAAGAAAAATATTTTCCTGAAATATTCACCACGATTTCAAATAACTGGAAAACTTACCTTACATACCATATTTATGATATACTTACATTTAGAGCAAGCAGTTCATAACAAATGTTTATTCAAAGTTAAAAAAGAGAGGTATAATTTTTAACGTAAACATAAATTGTGAACTTTAAATGACTACAGGCCATAATACGAAAACTCATTAAAAATTAGTTAATTTCTCTTTTAATTTCTTGAAGTAAAATCTAGCTTTTTCCTTACCATTAAGACAAACTTTTGGTCTAAACATTAGTAAATTATTAATATTGAGACATATATTATTTCAACGATTTTAAAAATAAAAATAAATTCTCTGTTCATATATAAAAATGTTGTTACTGTTTTCAATGTGAACTTAAACTTAGATGTAAGTAGTAACTATAAAGTAATCTTGGTTGATTATTGAACAAAAGAAGCTCAAAAATAATATTTTATTAATGATACAACTTTTATAAAATAAAAAGTTTTCAACTGTACTCATAAAATGAAAAACATCATTAATTACACCAATAAAACAATTTCCGACGTTCTGAACTCATGTGAAACTAGAAAAAAGTATTTTTTGTTGTTTTCATACTGAAGTATATTCAATTTTAAATGAACAATTCAAGTATCGTATAAAATATAGTGTACAAGTTAATAATTTAACTAACTGTGTAGTTGTGTTTTAAAGTAACAAGTATTATATACAACTATTAAATAATATATATAATATATAACTAATAAATGTTACCTTATACTCAAACAAGTGGTATCTCTAGGCTAGAGTTTAAAATATACCAGATGATCAGAATGTTTTTTGATAGCAATTTTGTCATATAAATATTAAAAATACAGCATCAATATAAATAATAATTATATTTAACTATGTATTTTTCCACAAGCTTGAGAAAATCATTCACATTAAATTCTTACCGTTATATATCTCATTGAAAATTAATTACTTAAAAAAATAAATAATTCTCAACTTTTTATTATTTAATTGAAATCGAGCATTCTATGAGCTTATATTCAAAAACATAAAAACGATAATAGTCGAAGTAAGGATTTTCTTATAATATATTTTAACAGAAAAAAAGTAATAATAAATAATAATCATTTTGGTAATAGTAATAATAGAAATAATAATAATAATGTTTTTAAAAAATATCACCGTAAAGCTTTATGAATTTCCATTAAAATTAAATGTTAAAAATGACAACGATTTTCCCAATATGACGAGCGTGCACATTGCAATATTTTCAAATACTTAACTGTCTTTCCTGTGACCACTAAGTCACGACACGTATAACGTATACACGATTTCACGTGCCAGTGTGACATGATGGCCAACCAACCACCAGTCAACTATTGCGATTAAATATGTAACGATGTGTATACTTGAGTGGGTGTTTTTCGCCATTGGTCAGTTACAGGGTAGTGGCGGAAATAGCGGTCAACTCCGATTCCGTGACACTCGGAAACTTGATGCCTAACACACAATACCAAGTGACTGTGACAGCGTTCAAAGCCGGTCGCAGATTTCGTAGCAGACCAGTTATATTCAAGACACTCGGTAAGTAGATCTTCAAAGTAGTAATAACAATAATAATATACAGGGTGATACTTTCACGGGTATAATAAACATCAGTTATAGCAAAGACTACGATTGGTGGTGTACTTATCCAATATCGATTCTTATGCAAAAATCTGTTAGCTGTTTACATTGCTATTATAGTACAATGTTATTATTGGTATAACATTTGAACGAAAGAAGTACCTAGGTCAAAGGATAATCTAAAACTAATCAAAACAATGAAATATCTTCATTTCATTCCATCTTATACTCCCTTCTCTTATTTAAACTCTACATAACTATTTTTTAAGCAAACCGTTTGTCTGCTATGTGTTCATACTTTTTATAAATAACGGAAGGGATAGTCATATTAGTTATATTGTGAAGACAAAATCAAATACTTGTGACTTGTGTCAAGTTTAAACTTCAAATTAATACGCACTTGATTCAGAAACAGTAAAATATATGTATGATGAAATTCAACTATATTAATAATTAAAATAAATTTAAATTTTAGATAAACTAGAGTATACCCTACTTATTATATTATTTAAAAAATGAGCATAATTCTTGAACGTGTTCAATCTCTCATTCAATAGTAAAAAGAGTAGTCAGGGGCTCAAAACCACTTGTTTCTCTGAAAACTTTAGTATATCTGAATAATCTGCAAAAAGGCTCGAATACATTGACTGCTCTTTAAAATTCCTAATATTACACGTTCATAACTAAAAAATACTAAAGTAATTCAATTTTTAATTTTCGTACATTGTCTTGTACAGGTTCATATGATTTCAACATATAAATTAAAAAATAATCCTATCAATTCTATTCTCAACGTCCATCTGAAAAAAAAATTATGACTAATATGTAAAAATATTTATGAAAAAAAAAAGATACTCTGCCGGCCCTTGATTTAGCAACAGATCCATTTATTTGTAATTTTCCAGACATTAATTAAAATTATTTTTTTGAATAAATTACCTTTTTTTCATTATTCGTTATAAAATTAGAAAAAATAGATATACATTTAAGACAAAAACTTAACCTTTATCTGTTACTTGAATAAAATAGAAAATTAAAATTGTCTTGTTTTCTGCAATAATTTTGTTTTTTTTGTAATAATAATAAGTTTAAATTTATTTTGACATAATATCTTTATTTTAAGGCCAATAACCGTTTTACATAATATAAAAAAACAACTTTTCACATTCTTAAATATAGATGGATTATTATTTTTATTCTTTTCGCAACTATTTATTCATACTACGTTTTAAACAAACTTTACCTGTCATAAGATTAATAATATAATACATTTTCTTGTAACAATATATTTTATATAACGAACCCCATATTTCAAATAAATAACTTGTAAGATTATTGTACTAGGATATTAGGATTATTATACTATTACTATACTGACACAAATCAAAAACATTATTATTTGTAATACAAATACATTTTGTTACCTTTAAAATTAAGAATAATATCTACAGTTAATTTTATAAAACTCTTATCGTAAATTTTTATATATGTATCAGGATTTTCAAATTTTTAGTTTAAATTGTTGTATATATACAAAAATACATTATTTAATAAAATATTTTTTTATTTTTGAATTGGTGAAGCATTTAAATTTCAAAAATATTTCACTTTTAACATTCTTAAGACCTCAAACAGTAAATTTAAACAAAAGTTAATTAAGTGATCTATTAATTTATAAATAGTTTTCGTTTACTCATATACTCGCCTTAGTACAAGAAAATGGAAAATTGTTTACTTAAGTTTTAATATAATCATATCTACAATTATTTTTTTTTTTTTATGTACTAAATATAATTTCAGAAATACCTCACTCTCTTAAAAAATATATGTTTTCTTTAACTATTTTAAACGATATTCATAAGCAAACTGTTTTGAAAAACGTCTTTTAACTTGTCAGGTCGAGTCAAGTTAATAATCATTTACAATTTTATAGTTTTGTATTTTATGACTACTACATAAACACTCAGCGAGAATACCTGGCTGGATGTAGAAAATTATTTTGAAATACCCCTTTGTTACTCATCTTTTATTTTATAGCTCGATAACAGAGTAACAACTAAACATAAGTACTATATAAATAGTATAGCACATTCCGCTACCAGTTAATTCTATAGTCAACCTCTACACGAAACTTTGTAAATTCACTAAGAAAACCCATTTTATTGAGCTCAGCATTTAATCAATATTGCGAAATTAAACTTTGATTTCTTAAAAATTCTCAATAAATATTTTTAGTTTGCATACATAATAAAAATATACATCAATAACCGTCATTTGTACACCACATATTATTAACATATCAATATTAAAAATAATATAATTACATTATCGTTTTCAAATTTTTCTCTACGGGACTCTCGTTGAGAACTATCTAAGAATTCCGCGAATATATTTAACGAATTTTAAAATAAAATACACTATCAATTGAAATATCTTTATCGATTTAGAACCTTGTGTTTAAAATACATGTTAATGATTTTTTTTTTTTTTAATAACAAGTAGTTACTTGTTAAATAATGTTACCTATACTAACAGTTGATTTTCAATGACATGTTCATAAAATATTACGATTTTATAACCTCTAATTATACAAAACTGTGCTTTTATTAAATTGATTTTGTTTTTAGATAAAGGTGTGTCGTGGCCAGATACCCAACATTCTCAAATGAATACTAGTGGCGATGTAGATATTTCGCCGCCGAATGTTGTAGGTGGTGCTGGGCATTCGACGCCTTCAGAAGGAAGTACTTCCTCTCCTGATGTACAGGTGATACAACAATAAAACTGCGAAAAGAAATTATATAAATAAAAATCAATAACAATTATTCTCTGCTCATCACATTAAGATCACGTTCGCACACGCATATTCTTATATTAAATGTTACCAAGAATATAGGTTTTTATTCTAAATTAAATTTTTAAAACTAATTTTTACTTCTATTAAATTAACTATAAATGTAATCAACATTAAATTCAATTAACACGAATATTTTAGTTCTGATTTATTAAAAATAATTTATTTTATTTATTTATTTTCATAATTAATCAAGTACTGAAAATTTGTTATTTACTTTTACATATTTAAATGAAAATGCTTCTTATGAATTTTTATTTGACATATCTGTATTAAGGTTTTACTACAAAATTGGTTATATTAATTTTAATATAATATTCCAAATATCACATTTTATAATAGGATAAATATCAATAATCTAATCTTTGAAGAAATGGAAAAAAAAAATTTAATAATTACTAATTCACATATTTTCACCAACAATTGTAAAATATATTGATATGGAAAAAAAGAATTATGTAATCCAACATAAAAATATACATAAATAAATAAATATGGAAAAAAATGTATTTGAAAATAAAAACTCTCTCTTTCCTATACTTATTTTTACGATAATAATTTTTTTATTAAACGTGATTATTAATTTTGAATATTTGTTATGTTTGGAACTTAATACGTTCTAATCATTCTTTACATACTCACATTTAGGTGCGGGGTATCGAAATAACAATTGTAGTGCTAGTCCTAATGGTCTGGGTCGGCGCTATAATAATGTTTTTCAACCGATGGGGTAAAATAAGGATGCTCATACCATATCAGCCGGACTACAAGGATACGCAGCTTAAAGTGCCGGGAACCGGTGCATGTAACACGACCGTCTCATGCCAAAACCCAACCGGTCCGGGTTTTTGTTGTTCTCAGGTCAGTACGGTGTTAAGAACTCCGTTCTAATATTTTTTATTTTTTTTTTCTAATAATTAATGCTATTTAAAAAAAATGCGTGGTGCACGTGGAATATGTGATTTTAAAATTATTTTCTTGGACTTTTTTTTTGTCATTTATATTCTTCGTTTATTTTTATTTTTTATTTTCGATTTATCAACCCAAACACTGTGACCCCGGAATCTAATACGAGAACCGAATATCAACATAACGTACAGCATGTAATGCATATTATATAATAATATTTTGTTGAATATAACCATTAGTCATCAGACTAACTAGTCGGGGTTCACGATATTTTTGCAGTACAACTAACCTTATTATGATTCCTGAAAAAGAATACATACTACAAGTACACATCACCGCCACTGCCACAGTCACTATTACCATCCATAATTTCGTACGTGTAATAGAAAATGGAGTGAAATTATCAGATGCCACATAACCGCAAAGAAAACCACCCCTCAGATACAGTATATGACTAACGATGTGAAATATGAAAAATTAATTTACGTCAACGGTATATAAAACAAATGAAATTCAGTCCCGTGTGATTTGACTTCGGAATAAATAAGAAAATATCATATTGTTTTCGTTTCATTACACTAACTGCTTCAAACTACTTTTACGTGTATAAGAACCACTTGTACAATAAATGCTGAATAATATAATTTCCCCTGTTTTTATCTACAAGATTCGTTCTAAATAAAAAAAATACCACCATAAATATTATTCATACGATAAAAAAGTTATACAAACATCAAACTTAAAATACATTTGTTTATAAACGATCTTCAAAAAATTGATAAAATGTAGAATCTTTAAAAAAATTAGAAAAAAAAAATTATCTTATATTTTATTTTATTGAATAAACGCCCGAGGGCTCAAGTACAGTACATTAGTACATAATACATTAAAGTTAACAGTAAGTAACAATACTTATACATTTAAGAATAAATAACACTCAAAATAACAGCTATGTAACTCAAAAACATTATTATATTGCTTGAACAAAAATTATATTTTATTAAAATGTAATAATTAAACAAATATATGTACGAGTATATGCCATTGCGCTTACTCGAGCTAATTATTTTATAAATGTGTAATTTTATGGTTTTAAACATTTTAAAATAATGTATTACATTTAATATGAAAACCTGTGATTGAATTTAAATAAATGAAGATATATTTAGTATTAAATTATGTAATACGTAAATTCACTGAATTCAAACATAATTTCTAATGCATATTTAAGTAATAGAATTTTTAATTATTTTTAAATTTTCATATTTCAACTCAAAACCTAATTAAATGATAACTATTTTTTCATATAAATAATGGTTCGTAATTGGGAAAACAACAAATTTTGAGTTCACGATAGAAATGTAAATTTTTAAATTTTAAAATAAGAAAAAAATAATCAATAAATTATTTAAATGGTAATTAACAAATTTTGCTTAAGACTATTGCTTAAAACTTAAGAACGATTCCAAATTTATTTTTAAATCATACTATTTAAAATACTTGGTTTTTTAAAAATAACAAAAGTCTTAAAATAAGTACAAAGGTAAATATCAAAATTCGATTCAAAGTATCTATGATTGTAAATTTATATCAGTTTCAATATAATACTGTATTAATAATAAATATTGTTGACAATGAATGTTCATGATAAATTTTAATCAAATTTAACTTTCACAATAATGAAAGAATTACAATTTTAAAAATTAATACAGCCAGATCTGCAATCAAGTTACAACGATATTGCATATTATGTAACTTATAGAAGCACTAACTTTTACTGAAACTCTTAAGACTCGTAGAGTCATACTTAGAACTGACACAAATAAAATCATATTCAATTTTTCGAATCCGTAGTCGTTCCAGTCGTTTAGAGCTTACCGACTTCGATACACTCGCACCATTGGGTACAAAATAATTTGACTCAGTGTACACCGACTATTTTTACCAATGTTATCCTTTGTCCCTTGTTAGTGTCATAACAAGCTTTGGATATTAAGGTATACACGTGGAGGTGGCGACAACGTTGTTATAAATATAACATATAAATATGTTCAACCGTGTACACAAGCTTTAACTGTATATGATCGATATTATTCCGTAATAGCGGCCTTGGCACTTTTCACGACAACTATGGCGGTAAAAATATCTTATATCCATATGTCATAACAACACTGCAGCAGCGACAAGGGTTGACATCGTTTCGAAGAATACGTAGTAATATTGTTGGTTACAATAACCGATGAGGGAGCAGCCCTCTTCCCGGGGAAAAAATTACATTTAATTAATCTTCGCTAACAATATAAAACGGTTAATCAATTGATCGTTGTTGAATATAATATAATATTCGGCTCGTATTACGTTTCCGAACCGCGACGGCGGTCGGTCTTAGGATATTTCTCTGGAAATTTCTTCGATCGAGGTCCGTAATAATGGTTCGCTATTAAATTTCTAATAAAAACATCGAAAATAACGATCGGAACGGATTCCATGTCACGAAATAATTCTGTCACGTGTGTTACTTCTTTGTTTTCCGTATACCGTACATATTTAATGTAAATACGCACGCGCGCGGCAACGTGCAATGGCCTCCAAGCACTACCTGTTTTTTGTACAAATAATTTTCAACTCTTTCAGTTTATTTCAATTTCAATCTGATTTTTCCGCGCTGTACACCTCATACCTTCATGAATAAAAAAAAAAGCGTTTCTATGATTAAAAAATTTGATAAAAATGATTACTTCTAAAATCAGATTTCGCGAACTCCGATTGGTTTACCTGGTGCCATTAATGCTATATTCAACATGTGCATTCCACGTTATCGCACGTTCGTTATAACAGGTAAAATAATAATTTAATACATATAATTATAATATGATAACAATAATAATGATAGTAATAATAATAATAATAATAATATCAGCTGTATCTTACACATGGCATAAAGTCGACCATGGAAGATTTTCAAAAATTGTATTATTGAATGTGCATGATTTTATACTTATCATTTTATATATGTACCCCCTTGCCGGTTTTATCTCGCATGGCCATTTTAGAATAAGTTTGCTTATTTTTCCCGTGTGTTTTTCTGTTTTATTTTTCATACAACAGCAGAGCGGTTGCTGCATCTTGGACCATTGTTTCAAATACTCACCTCCATCACCCGAAGTACATCCCAGGGACTGCACGTGTCGGTTCGCTTTGCTGCATAGAGCGCCGTCGTCCGAATAACCGTGAAGTTAACGACACATCATGGTAAATGCGCCAAGACAACGAATATTATAAAACAAAGAAAGAAAGCGTGTGTGTGTGTGTGTGTGTGTGTGTGTGTGTGTGTGTGTGTGCGTGAAGGAGTGGGAGAGAAACAGAGAATGGAAGGGACGGACTGACACAGAACGTGCGGTTTCAATAGTTATATTATTATAATAATTATTGTGTTTAAGTGATTTATTGATTTATTGATTTTTATGCATTTAGACACTCGCGTGTATTGTAAAACCTATGACGATAAAAGAAAAAAAAATGAATACAATTTAAAAAACTGTTCAAGACGGAATCTCGTTCGGCTGTATATATTCGACTTTATACATTTTACGAGATCGTAAAATATTACTCTTTTAACTGACAGATTTTACGATACACGCAAAATTCGATTAAAGCATGTTTTTTTTTTTTATATCTTCCATCTTTAGAAGTATGTTGTGTTTTTTTTTTATATATTTTGTAATAATATAATAATCTGTTTCGGTCTCGCGCAAAACCACAGGATACTAACAGTACTTGGCGGTTATTTGAATAATAATTAATTACGGTCACTGCACGCCATACGTTTAACGATTGCGCATGGTGCGACCCAACAGTATTTATTATCCAGTTGTACGGATCGCGCGTTTAAATTTAGTACGCAATCACGGGCAGATGTACGCGCATTACTGTTGTTACCACCGTTGCGGTAACGCGATGAGCGCCACTCCGTCGCCCTTGGTCGCGTTACCGTTGGGGGTTATAACCACTTCCCCTATTGAAGATATTTTTACGCACAAGTATACCTGGTCCTTGTCCCAGGGCCGTTTTTAGAGGGGACGTAATAGGGACATTTGCCTCGGGTGGCCAAATATTGATCTATTTAAGGGCGGTCGGACAACGATGTTGCCCAGTGTAATATACTAATGTATCTATTTCTATCAATAAATATTTTATTTTTAGAAAGAATTAAATTGTGGGGTTCGAGAGGGGTGTAAAAATATGGTTGACCTAGGGCGCAACAATTATAAATACGGCCCTGCCTCGTTCCATACAAACTGAACCTACTTGAAAATTCATGAACGTTGTCTATTTTTGTTTTAACAGTGCCAATTTTCTCGATTCAACGCCTATTTCTCATTTAATTTTCGAGCATTTTCCACCTAGATACTGTCGTTGTCATTGTCATTGCAGCCTTCGATAGAACGCATTTCCACTGACAATAGTCAGCTATTCAAACTGCTCAGTCATTTTTCGAGATTTATTGATTTACGGTCCTGATATTTTTTTATCGTGGATATTCTGACGTTTTTTTTTTTTTTTTTACTGACTTTTTACCAAACACAACGTGTATAATTATGAACGCTTCCCTCGGAAGATTCCTGCGCGAACGGACTAGCCGTAGTCTGCTGACGAGACGACCGGAGAGACGTTTCGGCGAAACTTAAAACCAGACGAGACGACGACATTGCGCGACGTGTTTTTGCGCGTGAAAACCACGTGTCGTCGCAACCACCCGGCGATACTGCCGGGACGCGCTGGACAGACGGGACGTTACCTGTCCCGGGCGCGCCATCGAATCGTGTACCCGACCTAAGCGACGATCATATCGCGCGATCCGACTGAAAACCGGATGCCGCGATTGGCGCATCTTTTTTCACACAGTTCGTATCGTTTTCGCAAACAGACCTAACCTGACCTGATCGACGGACGGCAGCGCTAGTTGTCCACTCGGTCAGCTCACGAGTTGCTCCCCGGTGTTTGTTTTGCGTTCGGTTTTCCATCGGTTCGCCTGCGTCTTACGTTTTACGGCCGTAACGCGACGGGTAAACAAACATTGTTGTTGAACATTGTTTGAGTGCTTGACGTAAGACATCACAATTGTTTGTCTAGCACGTTTTTCAATCGGAACATCGTTGTTTCGACTTGGACGACGAATGGTTTTTCGAGCTCGAATGATTATGGTAATGGAAAGTTGATTCTTCCCCTACCACTCTCTCGACTTTATTTTCTTTTTCGCACGATTTTACCTACGGGTTTCGATTTTTTCGTTCTATGTAGAGTATTTTTAAAGCATTTTGTCGGCTTGAATTTTATCAGGAATGTAAACCTCTGTAGAAAACCAAAAAAACGTTTCGGCTAAAAAACGCGTTACAAATTTCTCTCGCCAACTTTTTCCCAAATTGAAAAAACCAATGAATAATTTATGTTTGTACACAGCACACACAATATAAATATATATTACACTGTAAAGTGTAATCTATAGTATATATGTTGAAGGTCGAAACTAAGATTACATCAATGTTCTTCGGATAAAATTGAAAAATAATTATATAAAAACAGAGTGACCTGCCGTCAGCGTGTAGTGCAAAAACCGTTTAAACGGCGAATAGCCGTAATATTATTTTTAATATAGTTGAATAAATGTTTACGAAAAGTATCAGGTTGCTATGGCTACTATAAATAACAACTAAACAATAATATTAATGCCATTTTAAAAATTACATACATACTTTTATTTTACTTATCATGTCAGTAAAAAATATATTCAGACACATGATGAAAAAGTAATCTAAAAATATTATCAAGAAATAAAAAAAAACAATAAAATAAAACCATACATAGTTTGATCGATTTATGTTTACAAAAATAAAAATAAAAATACATAGATAAACAATTATTTTACATTTAAAACATTATTTTATAAGTTATACTTTAAATAATAATAGGCGATCAAAAAATATAATCGGAATAGGTTTTTTTAATTTATATTATTTTGGCTGTACAATATTTCTGTACACTTTAGTCTACAATATCAAAAGACAAATAATTTTTAATAAAATTTAATTAATCAGGTAAAATAATTGTCTATTACAAGTTTTATAGCTAATTACATTGCTAAATCAATCTAAAGTTATAAACGTATTATTAATAACAATAGATGCGTATTTATCTAATAACAATTTATTCATAAAACATTTAAAAATGCTTATGGAATTTAATTCACAGCATTACACAAATACGGTGAGCTTAAAATCAATTTGTTAAGATAATTCGACAGTAAATTAATTGATTTTATACAGTTTTCTAGTCAAATAAAATCTCTTTTAATAGAAAATAAACCTTATCAATCCTAATAAATTATATTCAGTGTGATAAAATATTGAAATTTATTATTTATTAACTTATGATTGCATTTTCATAAATGAACTCCTTGAAATGAAATAATACGTTTTAAGGGATAGTCATTAAACATTTCAATATACTATTCAATTTAAACCAGAATCCAATTAAAATGTTTTTTTTTACTTGTACTCGTAACAAACATACGTATTGTTATGGTTTAATATAATACAGTTTTACTAAATGATCTTAACGACTTAATTCTCTAAGTACTCAGAATGTTTCTTTTTGAAAACACGCTGTGCGTCGTATAGTTCTAGAACATTGCTTGTAACGCTCTAATAACGAATATTTATTTGTAATACTATAATAACGAAGCCAACAAATCGAATGATTAATCATATTAAGATAAACTTGAAATCGAAATACCCATCGAATCGCGCATAACCGCCATAATATATTTTCTGTCTGCAGTTTACATCTGATCTGGAAAACGACCAAGAGAACACTGTGTAATACGATAATAAATCACAACGATCTAACACGATCGGTCAGTTGATGCCCGCGGTCGCATGTGAAAAATTAATAAGGGCGTCCAGCCATTAATAAACTCGTCGATGACGATCGCTATCGATCCCACGAATATTCGACAGTTACAGTACTATCACATAGTTTGCAAGAAGGATACGAATGAATACAATGAACGTCAACAACAAAAACATCTTGCGACAAGCATTTCCGTTTGAAACTGAACTAAAAACGGATGCATTTTTTCGATTTCAATGAATACATTTATAATTCGAACATCTCGTTTAGTTGCTCGTAGAACAAAGTAACAAAGAAATATCAGTTTGACGTTGATTCTTCTTGAATTTTGCACGTAAACTTACCATCACACTACTAACAATTGTTGGACGATCAATGGAATTGTAAGACTCGACGAGCTGTCTTCTTCTTCTTCTTTTGCCTCGCCTTCCTCCCAACTATTTGGGGTCGGCCACCCTTGTCCTACACCTCCACTTTACTCGGTCAATCACATCTCCTCTGCACACACCGACAGCCCTCATGTCATTCTCCAAAGTCTCCAACCATCTCTTTTTTGGTCTTCCTCTTCCTCTTTTCCCTTCAACGTCCATCTTCATAACCACTCTTACTGCATTCGTTTCCTCTCGCCTCATCACATGCCCAAACCATCTCAGCCTATTTTCTCTCATCTTGTCCACAATTGGCGCTACACCAACACTACCTCTCACGTATTCGTTCCTTATTCTATCTTCTCTTGTCACTCCACTCAACCATCTAAGCATTCTCATTTCCGCGACACTCATACTTTGTTCTATTCTCCTGTTAACCGCCCAACACTCTGAACCATACAGCATAGTTGGTCTCACTACACTTTTATAAAGTTTACCTTTCAGCCTCATTGGAATTCTCTTATCGCATAACACGTCCGATGCTTCTCTCCATTTCATCCACCCGCACTTAATCCTATGTTTTACATCCATGTCAAAGACCCCGTCCTTTTGAACAAAAGATCCTAAATATTTAAAGCTCTCAACTTCACCTATCACATCACCATCTATTGTCAGTTGTCTCCTCATTCCTTCAATTTCTTGGTCTCTTTGTCCAAAATCATACTCAATATATTCAGTTTTATTTCTACTAATTCTCAATCCCTTTTCTTCGAGGGCTAACCTCTACTCATTTACCCTATTATTGACAACTTCCAGGTTTTCTCCTACCAGAACTATATCATCCGCAAACATCATACACCATGGTATCTCACCCTGTATCTCCTTTGAAACCTCATCCATTACCACTGGGAACTAGTGATGGGAATAATCGAATGAAATAATCGAATCAATTCGATTATTTTAAAAATCATTCGAATGATATAATAATCGAATGGATCATTCGAATGATAAAATAATTGAATGAATCATTCGAATAAAATCATTCGAATGAATTAATCGAATAAAACATTCATATGATAAAAATTAGTAGGGAAAACCATGACAAAATAAACATGTGATGGTAATAGTCATATTTTACTCTAAAAAACCGACTAATATCGACTAATGTCGGTTATAATTTCCACAACCGAATAACAACAAATGGTTTAATGACTAACGACTGTTGAAAACCAACTAATAACTAACGAATATTTAAAACCAACTAACGAATTAATTTGTTTAATGCTTAGTTGATTTTTTTAGTTTAAAGGTGTTAAAATGTACAAAAAAATAGTACAATTATTTTAAGTTTTTAATCAAAAATACAAGCATATCTAAATGTTTGCCGTCCAACCGATTACTTTTAGCATTTAATATTTCTCTTGCTTTTGAGAAAACTTTCTGAAGGTACAGAGGTGGCCGGAATCATAGAATAGGTATCATATGATGGATTATTTGTATAATATACAAAATATTCGTTTGTCGAATTATATTCGAAATCATATTCGTTAGTCGGTTTATTAGTTATATTAGTCATTGAGTCATTAATCAATATTAATAACCGACTTATTTACTTATTTTTCACCACCGACTAATTCGTTAGTCATTAGTCCGTTTTGCACATTACTAGAATTAACTCATTATTTTCTATAAATAGTTTGGTAATTATTAATAGGCTCTGATAATCTAATATCGTTCTATTTATGTGTTATTTCAGCTAAATTTTATTTTGATAGCCTGGTAGGTAATAACTAGTGTTTATTTTCATAAGATAATTGATTATTTATTTTATTCATTAGAAAAATGAAAAATGATTGATTAGTTGGTTTATTATTCGTTAGTTGGTTTATTATTCGTTAGTTGGTTTATTATTCGTTAGTTGGTTTATTATTCATTAGTTGGTTTATTATTCGTTAGTTGGTTTATTATTCGTTAGATGGTTTATTATTCGGTAGTGATTAGTCAGTGTTAATAACAGACTTATTTTCTTATTGTTTACTACCGACTAAGTCGCTAGTCATTAGTTGGTGCTGCCCATCACTAATTAAGATACAACGGATTCATTTCAGATGTTCTTAAAATAAAAAAATATACTTAAAATAATTAATTCTGATGAAAAGTGGCATTAATTGTAATAATAATTATTGTTTGTAATAAATTGTAATGTTTATTTTCCTTTGTTGTTATTCTTAGATTTAAGTCTAGGGTACTAAATTAAGAATGCGACTGTCCATTATTGTATTATTATTTATTTTAATCATTATTCATTAGTATAATTCCCGGTATCGGTAATCACCACACTAATCGGTATTATCCATATAAAATATAAATATTTGGATTGAAAATGCATTTTATATTTTCACACTTATAAATAACCATTTGATTATTTATATGACCAGTTCAAGCAATGTAAATCATAAACCATAAATACTCGATTATTTTTATTTCAGCCATTTACTAATCATTCGATTATTATTATTTCAACTAGGTATTTACTAATCATTTGATTATTTTGTTTTTCGACTACTAATTATTCGATTATTTTTTTTTTCAGTTACTAATCATTCGATTATTCGATTATTTTTATTTTCGATTACTGATCATTCGATTATTAAAATCATTCGATTATTCCCATCACTACTGGTAACAGGTAGGGGCTTAGAGCTGACCCCTGGTGCACACCTACTCCTACACTGAAACCTTCTGATACTCCACACCGACTCTTGACACTAGTACTCGACCCTTCATACATATCCTGGATCAAATTTACATACATTTTTGGGACATTTTTCCTCATTAATGCCCACCATAAAACTCCCCTTGGCACCCTGTCATACGCCTTTTCTAAATCTATAAACACCATGCATAGTTTTTTATTCTTTTCTCTGTACTTCTCTACTAATTGCCTAACACAAAATAATGTCTCCATTGTCGATTTTCCTGGCATAAAACCAAACTGGTTTTCTGATATCGACGTCTCACTTCTTATACTCTTCTCTATAATCTTTTCCTAGATCTTCATACTATGACTCATGAGCTTTATTCCTCTATAGTTCCCACATTCTTGTATGTCTCCTTTTCCTTTAAATATCGGTACAATAAAACTCTTTCTCCAATCTTCTGGCATTTTTCCCTCTATCAGTACCTTATTAAAAAGATTTTTCAACCACCCAATGCTTACATCCCCTAACATTTTCCACGCCTCTACAGGTACTCCATCTGGTCCTACCGCTTTTTTATTTTTCATTACCTTCACCGCATCTCTCACTTCCTCCTCACCCACTAGACCAATCAATCCTTCATTCCATGACATACTCTCTAGAGCTTCTTTTGGATACTCCTCGTTCAGTAATTTCTCAAAATATTCTTTCCATCTTTTTTTCACATCCTCATCTTTTGTTAAAACTCTCTTATCCTCATTTTTTATACACCAGACATCTTGGAAATCCTTGGATCGCTTTTCTCTCACCTTCGCCAGTCTATAAATTTCTGTTTCTCCTTCCCGTGTTCCTAGCCGCTCATATCACTCATCATACCTATTAAGCTTCGCTTTGCTTACTGCACTTTTCACTATTTTACATACATTTTTATACTCTATCCAATCTTCCCTCTTCCTGTTTTTCTGCCATACCTTAAATTGCTTTTTCTTACTCGCTACTACTCTCTGAATCTCCTCCTCCCACCACCACGTTTCCTTGTCTTCTGGTAAACTACTTTTGGTTTCACCAACAACCTCTTTTGCTATGTTCTTAACACAAGTGGCCATCCTTCTCCAAACCTCATTTATATCTCCCTCAACATTCCACACAGCTTTTTCTTTTAATTTCTTTATAAACTCCTTCTCTTTGTTTCCTATTAATTTCAACCACCTAATTCTGATAAGACTCGACGAGCTGTATTTAACGAAAATAAAAAGGAAAAAGAGTAACTCGCGGCGGAGTAAAATTAAAAGCGTTTAATAATGTTTACAACTCTATAGGTAACGAAATGTTAATAACTGAACCGTTTGGCTTCGAACCAAAACGTGTTTGCGTAAACGTTAGCCAGCCGTTAATTGCACTTACGCCGCTGCAGCACACGTTGTTTCTGTAGGACGTACACGCGTTACCGCCACTCGATCCATTCCACACTATCCGTTGAGTTTCCTGCTTATCCTCAAGGGATGTAAGTCGATGAGAAAACGTATTTTCGGTCGACATTTTAGTTTTTTGGGTCCACTGAATTCGAAAATAACTAAATCGTGTGATAACCAGCGCGCACCGTTTGCTGTCCGTGTTCATTTTCATTTATTGTTTTCTTCTCTTTCATGTTATGTTAGCGACCGTTCAGTCCGCCGCCGACATAACCGTGTTGGCAATCACGGTATTCTGCCGCGCGTAATGTCATGAAGTTTACAACACAAACAACAATCAGTAGACAGTAGTAACTACGGTGCACGAGGCGAATGTTGTGTTGACACAAATATCGCGAGACCGAACGTGCGTGTAGAGTAATGCACCGTCACCGTGGCGTGCC
Source organism: Sipha maydis (assembly GCA_034509805.1). NCBI lineage: Eukaryota > Metazoa > Arthropoda > Insecta > Hemiptera > Aphididae > Sipha > Sipha maydis. The sequence goes on from JASXSY010002982.1 coordinate 50,391, forward strand.
CCGGTGTACTCGCCCGCGGTCCACCGTACACATTTGATCAGACGTGTTTGCTTGTTGTGTTTCCAGAGGCACTTGATGCGCTGCGGCCTGGCCGACCCGCTGGACTGGCGCGTCCGGAACCTGTTGCGTTCCAGGTCCCGCGTCAACTCGGCCATCTACATCAGTCCCATTTACCAGGACGCGCACGTCCGGCACGGCATATCGGTGCGGCCGATACGGAAGGCCCGGAGCGCGGACTACTTGCCCAAGTACGACGACTACAGCACCTGGGCCAACTGCCAGCAGTTCTCGCTACCGCTGTCGCCCGGCGGCGGCGTGTGTACCAGCGGCTGCGGCGGTGTGTGTACCGGTGTCTGCGTCGCGGGCGTCTGCACCGGCGTCTGCACCGGCGTCGGCGTCGTCGTCGGCGATGGTGGCGGCGGCGGTGGCGGTGGTGGTGGTGGTGGTGGTGGTGGTGGTGGTGGCGACGGCGTCACCGTCGGTGCCAGCGGTGGAAGCAGCAGCGGCAGTGGCGGTGGTGTCGTTGGTGGTGTCCTACAGCAGCACATCAAACGGTTCCAGTTGCCCACCGTTTCCATATCGATCGCGTCCGACTCGGACAAGGCGCTCAACGAACTGCTCATCTAAGTACGGTACCGGTTTCGGCTTAACGAACTTTCCGGTCGCACTTCAAGTCGCTGAATGACGTCATACTCTCGATCTACTGCATTATCCTATGCCGTTTGTTTTTTTTTCACTTCTTCGACACATTTCCCCCGGATCTTGATTTCCCATTGTTTATTTCATTTGTGATTTGAAATTATCTCCATACGTGATCTTTTTGAAAAAGGCTTTTACTTTTTCCTTTTTTTTTCACAATTTTTTAATTCAATATTTTTACGCGAATTATTTTTCTGAAAAACTGTTTTATAAAAATATCTAAAATCGAACTAGAATAACTAATTAAATGTTGACGCGAGCACATCAACATCAACGTCAGTGGTATCTCCTGCTGTTACACAAATACAAACTTAACTGAAAATGTTTGCCTGAAATCAGGCGTGTACAAAAAATTAATTATTTTGAGGTGGTTTTAGGTTGTACATTTTCATACTTATATAATCTATAAACCACTTTTAGTCTATAAAAATATATTTAGTAATTTTCCTGAATTTCGTAGGGAATTTGAACTCCAAAAACTTGCCCCTGTAATAAGCCTGCCTGTAAGAATTATCACTTATATGTTATAACTAAGAAACTATTAATTCTAGGTTCAATAACCGATTTCGTAAATCAACATTTCCATAAAGATGTATTTTTCTAGTCATATCTCCTCACAAAATTTAAAATTTATATTACCGAATTTTCAAAAACTAAAAACTAAATCAAATATTAAAAATATTACTTTTTGCGAAAACAATAAAACCATATAAGAAAATTATTTTCAAAAACATGTAAATCGATCAAGTGTTTTTTTCTTCTTCTATTTCTTCGTTGGCATTTATAACTCTTTTAGAGTTTTTTCCGCCATCACTGTATCCCTCCAACCCTCCAACTTGATCTTGATTAAATTGTTCCCATTCTTGTACTCCCAAAGCTTTAAGATCCTCTTCTATTACGTCTAGCCACCCCTTCCTTGGCCTGTCACGAGACCTCTTCCCTTCCTGTTTCCATTCTATAACTGCTCTGATGGTTTCATTTTCGCTTCTTCTTACGTTTGGCCGAACCACTGTAATCTTTGTCCTCTTATGTAGCTAATGACTGGTGCTAAGCCCAGTTCTTCCTTATTGATCAAGTGTTTTTAGTGAAATAAATTATTCTATTTAATCTACCTATATTATGATGGTGATTAATAGACATATCGAAATCATTCGGGTATTTTATGTAAGGCGCTAAAATAATATATTCAAATAATAAATATAAAAACTATTACAAATACATGGGTATTGTAGTTTAATAAACGCATGTAACAGTTGAGATAAGAATCGATATTTTTAGTGGTGACACGAAAGTTTTTTACCTTTTTTTTTCCTTTTTTTTTAAGCTTTGGGCTTACAATGATCAAAAGACTTACATCTATTTTAATGACGTGTCCAAAAAACAAGTACTATAAATAAAAGCAACTCCGTTATCTTGACAAATTAAAGTACGCGTCACTATTGTCCTATTCGCGTAATCACGTCCCAAAAGAACATAATCAAAAACATTTTGTGTGTGATATTCTCACCGTATCGTAAACGTTCTATCTAAGGACACGGACACACAATAAGTATCTTTTTTTACATTTTACAGAAAATAAAAAAACAAAATAAGTATTTAACATGATCTCTTGCGGGCAGGGCCTGATATAGGTATTTTTAGGCTCTTAAGAAAAAGAAAAATTATGCTATTTTTACGCTATTTTTTTTTTTTTTTTAATATTACATTTAATACGATGAAAGTTCTATTCTAAAAAAAAAAAAAAAAAAGATTCATAAATATTTGAGACCTCCTAATAATGGAGGTCATAGATGGATATAGAATCGGGTTTTTCAAGAATAACTTTTTTCCTCGATGAATATAATACGTATAAAATTTAAATTTGATGCAATGAAAACGGCCAAATGTATAATGTATACTTGCACCGTGCATGTTCGATTAAAAGGCACCAAGTGCAATTTGTTTCACTGTATTATATTTAAAATGGTATTTGAATTTGTTATACAAAATAAATATTTTCAAGAAAAACCAATCGCATGCAAAACAAAAGAACGCGTTAAGTTAATTAACAATTTGTTTTTACTCTCTTATTATATGTGGAAAAAGTAACTTATAGTGTCCTTAAATATAATTTTCGTGATACCCTTTATATATCTTATTAATAATACAATTTATATTTAATTTACATTAAAAATAATCGTAAAATAATGAAATCGTTATACAAGCGAATATGAAAATTGATGACAAATTGTGAATATATTTTGAAATAATTTTAGTATTTTTAATTATTCTGTTGAGTATATAATAATTAACTTTTTTAATCTAACAATAGTTATTAAATTTTGATCTCTATTAGTAGGGTAATAAAATGTTAATATTTTATAGATTATAGCTCGGTTATTTTCAAAATAAACATATAGTTATTTATATATTATTTAAATTTCCTCAATTCAAATGTATATATTTAATATATATTATATTATAAAATATCGAGTGTAAACCCAGAAAAAAATATTAAAATATTATAATAAGCCAGAAGATAAAATAAGTCTGATAACATAATTAATAAAAACAATATTAAAAAAGTATTACAATATAATGTTTGTATTTCACTAAATAATTCAATATGTTAAAGTACTATAATTATAGATCCATTGGTGTCAACCCTAGTAATTTAATGTTTCTTAAAACAAAAGAATTAAAAAATCAATAAATAAACACAAGCAATCTATACTCGATGCATCCTCTATAAGCACAGATTAAAATTATCTATGTTATATTGATTTCTGTTTTGGACTACATCAGTGGTAGTAAGGCATAGAAATAGCTAAAACTGCTTATACTTAAAATCAGGTTTATAACTAAATTAATTTATATTTTATGGTTATTAGTGAATATCAATTTAAAAATTATAAATAATATGTGTATAGTAATAGTTTTGAATAAAAATAATGTTATCAAATTCTGAAAGACAAAATCTCAAATATAATTTGTATAGAATAAACTAAATTAAATTATAAACAAAATGATCGATTAATGTTTATATCTAGTATTTTTAGACAGTCTTAAAATAATTTAGCTTGATAAGTATAGTATACTAAACAATCATCAAAAAAGTAATTAAAATATTATTATCATAAAATAAAACAATTTAATTATTTTTAGTTTTTAATTTAATATTTTTGTTTTATTTTTTTTTTTAATATTACATAAATATATTTAATTATTTTTCATAATTATAAAATAAAAAAATATCTAAAGTAGTAATATCATTATAAATAAATATGTAATTCGATTTACCCGACTTTAATGAATAGTATGTAAACTAGTTAGAAATACTCATAAAAAATAGTTTAAGAATATTCATCAAAAATATTTCAAATAAGTAAATTTATATTTGTCTTTATTTTTATTATAATAATATATTCTTCTCGATTAATCTTTTAAATGAAAAAATGCATTATTTTCACAATCCATATATATCAACAAAGAAGTATATAATTTTAGAATTATGTCTTTGAAGGTTTATTTTAAAACAAAACCTTTATAAATAATTGAATTTATGTTTTTTAGTACATTCAATTTTTTAAGAAACTCTGTCAAAAAGGAACGTAAAGATTTGTCATCCAAAGAAAATTAAGAGCAATTAACTCGATTTACATAAATTAAACGAACAATAGAACAACTAAGATATTTGTGGAAAAAAATTACTACCATTTTAATACTAAAATTATCTGTGATTAATTTAAGTAAAAATAATTGATAAACTCAATTATAAGTTATTTTTCGTGATTACTATTTCTTCCGAAAAACAGTTTTTGGTCAGTTCACTTTAATATAAGTGGATTTTATTTAAATTACACATCCATAAAAGTGATGTAATATACATTTAAATACAACTTTTCAAAATAGAATTTTATTTCAAAATTGTTATAACCAAAAAAGTGGTTGAAATACATAAAACACCCATACATTTTATTTAAAGTGATTTATTTTCTTATAAATAAAGCATTTATATTTAAATTTAGTCGATACAAGAAAGTTGATATTTTGATTTAACAATTAGTAGCTATTTAGATATAATATAATATTTTGATATTACATGTGATAATTAAACAAGATTATTTTGTTTGTGTATTATATAAATTAATTAACCATCACTACTAAATGTACCTACTCGACATTATTTTGTAAACGTACTATAGTGTATAGTTTAGTAAATTAAGTATCTACACCAAATTCACTATTAAATAATTACACATATAATGATACAAAATGTTGAATTATAACTGTCAATCAAGACAAAAAAACTATCTCAAAATTATATTTGTTACGGTATAAATATAGTGTACGATCATGTGTATTATTCGTACATATCATGGCCAATCCTTAATTTATATAATATATTACTAGATGTTACACGTTATAAAATAATTTATTAATTAAGGAAATATTTATCAAATTGTGTTATTCATAGCATAAATCAAAAAACCATTATTATTATCTTTGGGTAGAAAAATAGACATATTATTTATATAAGTACTCCTTTAAATATTATCTTCATTCTTCATTAAACTAAGTATACTATATAACCATAAATAATACACAAGTAATATATAAGTAACATGCAGTAATATACAATTAAGATTTATTTAAATTTAATTCATCAACATTGTTAATATATTTTTTGATATTATTTACATAATTACCCGAATTTATTGTGTATAGTTACAACCGATAACTTTAAATAAAATATAATTATTATGTATTTAAAATTATATTATGTATATCATCTTGTAATATTAAGTATAATTTTTTTATGTTTTTATTTAATGAACATTGTTGGCCAATGTAATAAAATTATATAAATTATACAATTACAAATGTAACTCTTAAAAATCGCAAATTAAGTTTTAGATTCTAAATGAAACGAATATTGTATTGGTTTTATCGCAATGTGTGTTTTTCCTGTGAACACGATTTCAACCAGTGAGATAGCTCCATTCATCACCATTATAAGAGATATCTGATAGAAAATGTTGTCTACTCGGTTCTTAGTAATAGGAAGGAGTTTAATATATTTTTCAATAGTTGATAAAGTGTATTCATCGTAACTCAAAAAATAATAATCTTAAGGACATGATAAATATACGAGTATCGTTTGCTATACTTTTAAAATTTTTTTTTTTCTTTGAGCTATTCATAGGAAATTTAAATTATCATATTTTTTTTCATTTTTTTTTTTCAAAAATTTCAGTAAAATAATTTTGATAAAATAAACATAAATCATGATGATTTAATAAAAAAAACCCTCATGTATATATTTTACTTTTCAATAAAAGAAATTGAGTTTTATATCAACAAAAAACGTTCACTTGAAAGTCACAAAAATTATTTACAATCATTATAAAATAAAATATTGACGATATCGAATTTTTTAACGAATTTTCATTTAAAACATTTAATATTAGTTATTTAAACATTTCATTTTTTAGAATTATTTTAATGAAATTTGTGTTGTTTGTAGGCACTTATTTTTTTTTTTCTAATATTTTAAATGCCTTTTTCCGAAAATTAGAACAATAAAATCCAACCTACTTTATTACGAAATTTAGTTCTTTTACTATACCAACCATCTTAAGAAATATAATTTAATTCAATCTACATCTTTCACTCGGAATCATTTTGTTGAAAGCAATAGTACATTAGTTTCAATATTAAAAAAACAATATAGCAATATCATTTACCCGTCCCAGTATCTCACCCGACCATGGTATATCCCCGACCTAGGAGTCTCGCCTTTTTTCATTTATTAGATCAAGTAAAATATTTTCAATCAAAATTATTAAAGTCATAATTGATAAATATCATATATTTATTAATAATTAGAAACACGGACATTACTTTTAAAACTTTGTTGTGTTCATCTTACAAAAGCATTAAACGTTATCTTAAACATTAAAAATCCCAATAGGACTCAGAATTTGAGGAATATCTATTTTCATATTAATGAAATACAACAGAGAACTTAACAAATCCAACAATTGAATATATTTACATATTGATTATCCATCATACTGTAATTTTCAAACGAATTCAATTTTTTCTAGGAATTTTCTAATTATTTTAACTATATTTGTTGATAATTTTAAAGATTTATATTAATTTTAGTTAATTTTAAATATATTAGTATTGTTTTACCTACCTATATATACTTAAAAATTCTTAAAACATTTAAAATTTAAGCTACGTATAGAAATTAATTGATTTTACAAGCCATGATAGTATTATATATTATCGATTCTGGACAAAGCTAAGGTTTTGTATATTAACAGTCATTTTGAAAATATGAAATTCTCAACATGTGAACCCCTTCCTCCTCTTAGCCATGTAAATGAATATGTCCGTAATAGCTATAATATTCAAAATACAAAAAACATTCATTAAAATGAACAATTATTTGTTATATTATACATTTAAATACATAATAAACTTTCAAGATTCACTCCTCAAAACCAATAAATTGGAAAAAAAAATTATTCAGAATTTATGTAAAATATTTTCATCTTCTCCTAATGGAACTTTTCTAGAATGTTTATTTATGAAAGTTCTGGTATATCTTTCAATTCTACTGGAGAAGAAAATTTTAAAAATTAGTACTTTTTTTTGATTGCCGGCCAATTCAAAAACTGACTTCTGAGGGCGTCATACGGACGATTTTCGGTAGTTAACGATTTAAACAATTGAAACATATTAGGTAATGATTATTTTAATTTTTTATTTAATATTGATAGTATTTCCGAAACAAATAAAAACAATTTGACGAAGTATTGTATTAATATTATTACAAGTGGGTGAATGAATGAGAATGTTTTTTTTAAAGGCCCGGAAAAAAATTTTCTCTAGGCTCCACAAAGTGTTGGAACGGCCCTGTGTATATACATTTGTAATTTAAACTTATCTTTATAACTAACTTTTTCATTTATTATAGTATTTAAATACTATGCAACATAACCTACACCCCTTGGTAACTATTCTGGCAGCGCCTACATACCTAATACGAGGTAAATAAAAAAATAAATAATATAATAAACTAAATTATATGCATCCCACCCCATAGACATAGGCGCAATTTGGCTTAAAATGATGGGGGTGCTAGATTGAGGTTGGCCAAAGCTTTGCCCCCCCCCCACACCGTCTTACCACACCACCATTCATACATTCATTATACTAACTAATAAATAATTTATAATAAAATAACACTAAATTAAAAACATGTATATTTACGGGTGCGCTATCATTTATTATATTTATATTTTTCCATGTGCCCCGTTACAGACCAATCCGCACCGGCCTAAAAATATTGATCAGCTTTCTATCGTGAGACGCGAATAGTCGATACTTCGATAAATGTTTCGGCGTAATCGTTGTCGTCTATTGTTCAGCCTTCTATAAAATGTTCTTGTGTTTTAAATACATAATTATTTATTAATCATAATATTAACAATAAATTACCTATACCTACTATATTATTATTATGAATGTGGAAAGTCTTAAAAATAAATTTATCCTAAGCTAATTGACAAAATATCAATACCTATGACTAAATAATTAAGTTATAACCAATAAAAATTCGATGATGCTACTAAAAAAAATTGGGGGTGCTAAGCACCCCTCAAATTACGCCTATGCCCATAGGTGTAGCCATACTTCGTATCAGAGTATGCAAGAAAGCTATATATATACATGTGAATGTACATTAGTGAAATTTTTTTTTTTTTGCTTTTGTCTTAAAATAATAAACTTATAATGAAAATTAACAATCTACAAAAAGTAAGACATAAATTCCATAGGCGTTCAGAATATGCAGTTGTATATCCTGCGACCTTCCTAACTATGCCTAAGTCCCACCTCAGCGTCTTATCGAAAACAGAAATCATGTTGCCTTAATTGACTGCAATCGAAAAATAAAAATAGTTTTGCTGAACAGTTGGTACAGTTTGATACTACCGTACGTTTTTGGTGGTACTGTAATTAATGTTTTCCAAAATTACCCGTCTTACTTCCTTTTAAATATTTATTTACCATTTAACATATTATCATATATAATCATATTATTATTATTTTAATTATATTATATATTATTATTTTTTATTTATTATTTTCAATATTATAATATATATACTATATATTTTATCAGAGACCTATTAACAAAAAAATAAATAAAGTAGTTAAAAGGTCTATGTATTTTACTATAAAACACTAAAAAACATTAGCAATCCATGGTCGGTCGAATTAAACGCTATTTTACAAATAGTATTTATTCTATTAGAACTAAATATTGTATATGTATGAATTCTTTTTGGCGGTTCTTACGTCGTCATACTTTTAATGAACAATTCATTTAATATCATTTCTTTAATCATAAATTGCTATTTTTAGCACTTAATGAAATACAATTCATAATACGAACTATCAAATAGTAACTTGTTTATTATTCTACAGTGTCTAATAATTACCAAAATGTACCTATATATCTTATAACAGATCAAAGTATTCGAAGCTATTATTGAAATACTAGCATAATACATATTTTGCTAATATGATAAAATATTTTAACTGGGAATTGTGTAACAAAGTCAGAAGGTCAGTACTTTTATAATTATATTATCTTAGTATAAGATGACTAAAATATTTTTCATATGGATCTGATTTTCTTTTCATTGCAATATTTAAGCTTGTTATTTTAAAATTTGAATGAAACATTTATCAATACAATTACGAATTTTCTTAATTTTATTATTGTAAATCCAAACTTATAAGTCTCATAAAATCGGAAATGGTCAAAATTAATGTTTTAGAGTACTTCTTGCAGTAGTTTATCTAAAAAAATTAAATATTGTCATTTTTTTTTAGCAAGTTTCTATTTTCAATTAGATAATACAAGTCACTTTGATATTTTATTACTTAGAAAGTATAATTTAAAGATAATTTTAGGCAGTTTTACTTAATATTTAGAAATACAGTTTTGTCTTACTTAATTTTTGTTTAAATTATATTATAAATTTTTCTAGAAATGTTCGTCCAATGTATACAATTTTAATAAGTTTTGTAGACAAGGTTAAATTTTAGTGATATAAATTGAATAGGTAGGTAAGTTATTATAATATTGAAAAAATAAAACAATATTTTAATTCTAATGTCAATTTTTAACTATGTACCTTCTAATCAGTTAAAATTATAGAAAAACTTGTTTTACATTGATTTGAATTGCTATAAAATATAATCCTGTTGTATAAATATATGTAATTTAAATAATGGAGGTTCATTATTATGGTTAATAAAATAAAAAATCATTATTATGGTTAATAAATTACCAGATTATGTTGAACATTATTTGAACAACTATACAGATATTTTAAAAAATGTTCCCCCTTAAGCACAAAAACAAAAAAGTCGATACTATGAAATTGATTGTCTTCATAATCATATATTAAATAAATTATCAAATTAGTGAAATAACAAAAAAGTTCAAATCTACTGATGTATAGCAAAATATAAAACAAATATTAATAGAATCCATAGACTTTATTAATTTAAAAAGAGCTAGAACATCAAACAAACACTTCCAGATGAAAGCAAATTTTAATTTTAATGTTCAATTTTTAAAGGCTCACTTTGATAAGAGTATAAAAACCATTACTACAAACAACAATTCAATTATACATTGTTCTAAGAGTAAGACATTTATTTCTGAAAGTTCTGATGGTAATATTGATTTACAAGCTACTTATTGCATTTGTGAAAAAGTATCATATGGTAATACAGTTTGTTGTGATAATGACTTATGTCCAATTGAGTGGTTCCATTTTATATGTGTACTGTTATATATGAAACTTATGGAAATTGGTACTGTCCAAAATGTAGAGGAATTAATTGCAAAATAATGAAACCTAAAAAGATATTATTTAAAGAACTTGTAAAGTATGATAAAAGTAAAGAAGAAAATGGGTGAATAAATTCATTTGTTTCATAAATAATATATTCAATTAAACACTGATTATTCTTAAAGAGTACTTCTAAAAATGTAAATAATAACTATATCTGAGTAATTCTTTATATTGTTATATTAGTAATTTTAAATGCATTTATTATAAGTTAAATATAAGTTATATTTAAAGTTAAATCTAAGTTTAAATATATAAGTATGTTTGTATGTGTATATGTATATATATTTTTTAAATATTAAATCATTAATCAAAATACATCCATTTGCATGTAATATTTCAAATATAATCAAATCTCATAGCTAAAATCAAAATAGTTTAGTTTAAACTAAACATTACATTTATTTTGCTAATTTTATGTTATGCAATAAATATGAAATTGTATTTGATAACAAAAGAAACCTTCATCTATCTATCATTTAACTTAGTATTAAATCTTATTTATATGTATATAAGTAAATGTATATTTATATTATTTATAATGTATAGAATAAATCTTTTATATATATATATATATATATATATATTAAATTAGTAGCATATACATATCTTTTATTAGGATACTATGTCATTAATATCTTATAAATATTAAGTTAAACACCAAAAATGTATTATACAATTAATTATTTGAGTGAATATATTTCTGACTATGAATAACACTGCATTAAATTATATACTCCTTAAATCTCATGTAATATTATTTTATAAAATGGTAAGAATTCTTTATTACACGAATAATAATTACATTTACCTATTTATTTTTTATTAGAGATTGGACTTTGTAGCAAATGCTTTTGATAGGAGTGTAATAAAAATATAATTCAGTATATAAACATTTTTTGAATCATTTTGATTTCAATGAAATAAACTTTATTTTGCTTTTCCCCTAATTTAATTATTTTTTCTTAATTTTTAAATACATTTCATGAAAATTTAACGTGTTTTTATGTATATTATACTTTGACTATATTATTGTCAACAATTATAAAACTGATCAAAATCTGTAATAAATGAATGACTAATAAAATAACTATTATTTTTTTATCAAAATGATCATAATTACAATTTTACTTTAGAAAAGGGAAAATTATCTGAATTATTTCTGCATATTTTTATAGTATGTTCAAATACTTTAGTTGATCGGTAAATATCAATCACTGAGGTATAGTATTCTATAAAATGTAATCGTCAAAATGTCATCAATTATAAGATAATTCGGTAAAAATGGCACTTCACTAAATATTAGTATAAAAGAGTATGATTTAAATGATTTATTTTGTATAAAATAAACAAAAAATTACTTCAGTTGATGTGGAAAGGTCACTTCTTACTTATAAAAATATATTAATTATATTTACTCATTTTAATTTATTACTTTTAATTATTATATAAATAATTTTAATTATTACTCATTATAGTAAGTTAAATGAGTTAATGAATTTTAACAAAAGTATCATAACCAAATATATGGTCATAGATTCCTTTTATAATATTTAATTTAATACTTTTTTTTCTTGTTTTGGCTACTAAAAATGCTTTTTTTAAGGATTTATTTTGCTATAAAATTCAAGCCCTATTTATTATTTATATTAATAAATAATATTTATTTCAAACTAGAATATTTTGTTAATAAAATTAATGAAAGTACAATAAACTAATGAAGATGAATGAAAAATGTATTTATTTAATTAGTAAATGTATTTATAACATAGTGGTAAACCAATTACTAATTGTTTTTCTATTATTTAATCAACTTAAAAATTTACAACAGAAAATATTAACTTCCATCCAAATTTCTATGGCAACAATAATTTATTTCTTACAATAGGATTCAAAATAAATAAATTATATTTGGTTTAAATCAACTGTTTAAGTACAAAAATTATCAATAATAATTAGTGTTGGTGTTGTTTGCTCATAATTACCGTGAGGTCAAAGGAGTACAGGAGTTGTTTATGGTAAATCTGTAACTGTTTAGGACATTGTCCGAGATACACTACATAGAAGCGATTTACCTTTGTACCCCGAAAGGCTTAAGTATTCCTCACACTTCTTCTCCGATGTCTTCCATTCAGCAGTCTAAAACCAGAAGAACCAAAAAATGATATTAACAGCTACAGACCGATATCTCTATTAAGTGTATGCTACAAATTTCTGGAAATATTGATTTACAACCGCATTATTACCATTGATGATATTATTCCACATGAACAAGCTGGGTTTCACGCTAATAGGAGTTGCTGTGACCAGATAATGACACTTACTACCCATGTAGAAAATGGATATGCCAGAAACATTAAGACTGCAGTGCCATTCATAGACCTATCTATGTCTCTGTGTGGAGAAAAGAGCTTTTATCAAAATTCCTGAATGTGTTCCCATGTATAACACTACTAGAACTCCTTAATAATATACTCAGTAACAGAGTTTTTGCTGTTTATATTAGAGAGGAAAAGGGTAAAACAAAGATACTAAACAATGGCCTCCTTCAAAGCTCTGTGTTGGCACCCCTCCTCTTTAACCTATATAACATAGACCTACTAACGACAACTGCAAAAAAAATTATATATGCTGATGACCTAGTCCTAGCTTACCAAAGTAAAGATTTTGAAAACCTAGAAAACACCCTATCTGAAGACCTTGACATATTACATAAATTCTACAATCAATGGAAACTCAAACATAATCCATCAAAACGGAAGTCACTCTTCCATCTGAAGTATAGAAAAACAAACAAGAAAATACAGGGGCAGTTTGAAAAGCAGTTAGTGAAAAAAAACCCTATCCTAAGTACCTGGATGTAGTATTAGGCAGAACGCTTATGTTCAAGAATCATCTAGTCAAACTATCAGCGAAAATAAAGACGTGTCATAGTATCATTGCCAAATTTAGTGGTACATCGTGATGAGCTGATACAAATACCTTACATATAAGCACATTAGAACTAGTATATTCAGCCGCTGAATACTGCGCCCCGGTATGGATAAATAACGCACATACCAATAAACTTGATACCCAGCTCAACTCAGTAATGAGAATAATAGGAGGAACATTAAAATCTACTTCTTTAAAATGGCCCCCAGTACTAAACAATATAGCTCCTCCTATGATCCAAAAGAAACAAGCTCTCATTCAGGAATGGACTAGGATCAACAATAACAAGAGCCTCCTGATACACGAGGATCTATGATTAAATGGGAATAGACTACATCTTAAGTTTTGCAAACTACCTTGAATAAAAGCAAAGAAGCTATTACTGGAAAATATCAAGGGAAATAACAAATGGCTTGAGGTTTGGATGGCGTAGAACCCTGATAGACAAAACATTGTTACCAATCCAACTTCCAGACAACCCGGCTTCGATCTGCCTTGATAAATTTAGGTAACTCTAAACCCATTAGGACTGACCATAGAAAATGTAATAACATGATGTACAAATGGAAATTACATACTACTCCTTCCTGTGACTGTAGAAATGATACTTAAACAATCCTCAATATAGCAACTGAATGCCCAATTCGTGCATTCAAATGCACTCTAAATGATGTCCATATAGCTAATAGGGATTTAGTCGATTGGATAAAACATTTGAACATTAATTTATAATCTAGTATCAAACTATAAATTACCATTTATCCCACTAAACTCATTTTTATTTTTACTTTATCATTTTATATTATTCCATATAGTACATTTATATTAGTCTGTTAATATTTACATGTTCAAATTTGTTGTTCTACTTTATCATAAGAAATAGTAATCGATAATAATAAAATATAAACTAATCTAAAACAAGGATAAAATATTTTTTATCAAAAAAATATTTTTAATGTTACTTGATACAAACACATATTATTAACACAAACAATTAAATTTTCAAAGTATTTTAAGTATTTTACAATATAACTTGTGTAATTATAAATATAAGACTTCATTTGGTATCATTTTCTGAACTGTTTAATAGCGTTTCCCAAGGATCTTCCAACATCGATGGATGAAAATAGCTTTCATTGTTGTTTTCATTACTATACCGATTTGAATAATTCTGAAATAATATGTAATATTTAATTAAACTAGGTACTGTGCTCTTAAAAATATTAATTTTAAGTTGTGTATGATAATATAAATTAAATATGACTAAGAATGCTCTAATTTTTAAATCACATTATAGGTTTATTGGTAATAAATTATTATTGAGCATATTTAACTTATACTTACAATTTCATTAAAATAATATTTTTATATTAAAGTGATGAAACAAAATTTTAAGTTATTTTGCCAACATATTTTTATAATTTGATGACTATAATTCATAACACTGTGTAATAATACAATTTAATAAGACTTAAAAAAATTATTTTTTTTATGAAATCAACTAAGTATAAAACAGCAATAACTGAATATGAATCATGTACAAATTTGTTTATATTGTTTATCATAGTATAATTTAATAGATATTTAAGAAGCATTTTATAATTTATGGCTTATGAAAAATGTATAATAAATCTGTGAACACTTTTCATTTGAACCAAAAAAGTTTTTGGTGACTTCACTCTATATTTTTTTAAATAAAATATGATAATGTTAATCAGAAAAAATTTCCATAAATACAAAGCACAAGTTAAATTTTTCAATAAAACTATTTTGATAAGTTATAATATTTTATAGTAACAGAACTTACATTGAAGTTTTGTTTTTTATATTTATTGAATTCTGGTCTATGTGATGAATAACTATTTTGTTCTTGTGATGTATATCTACCAGAACTGTTAGACTAAAACAAAAAAATTACAGCAATTATCATGCATCTTAAAAATTAGCTGAATTATCTAGTTGTTTACGTTTGAATTCCAACTATTATTCATTCGGTTTGGAGGAGTCCACTGGTATGGTGAACCTTTAGAACGTGGGCTATTGAATCTAGGCGAACTACTACCACGTCCACGCCAATGTGGTGTAACAGGTGAAGAATGCTGTGGACTATTGTCGTACACCAAAATATTGCTCAACTTGTTATCCATTAACTTCTTGTCTGCCAGTTGAGGTTTCTCAACATTTGGTGATGCATCATTTGAAGCAGCAGATGTGGTCCTTGATTTTATTAATGGTGATTTATATTTTAAACTCATTTTGACTAGAAAATAACCACACTGATAATCTTAAAATAAAAGAAACAATGTCAAATTTATCTGTTTAAAAACATTTTTATGAAACTATTAAATAAATAATGTGTACTAAGGTATTTGAAAATTATAGTAAATATTTTACTGAATACATTAAAATTGTTTTAGAATGTGACTATTTTAGTTAAAAAATATTTATAGGCACTTCATTAACTCAAACTAGATGTTTTTTAATTACCTATAATATTATTAGGTATTCTCCAGTAATAGTACTATGTTTATATTATCAGAAAAAATGTATCAACTATCATGTAAGTCCGTATCTTATTATTATTATTCTGTGATTATTCTATGATATTTGTGGACCACTTAAAATAGATAACAATGTTGATAAAATTGTAGTGATAATAAAACAATATTTAGATGAATGATAATTATAAAAAATATTTTCGTATTACAAATTACCAGACGGAGTGAATAAATTCTTTAAAATTAGCAGTATATACTCTAAAATTTTGCAACAAAATGTTGTCATCACTTGTAAAAGAACATCAAGCCAAACAAGCTGCCCGCAAAGAGAGTCAAGGTATGCTTTTTTATTATTTCATTGTTGATGTGTATCTAAGACCTAAATATTTGTTTTCATAATTTATATGTATTATTACTATAGATATTAAAAGGAAAGAGGCGGTGAATGCTGCTAATGAACTGACAAACGCTTTAGTCGAACATCTTAATGTTGGGTATGATGGATTTGAATATATTTTTTGTTTTACCTCTATAATACAATACAGATTTATTAAAAACTTTAGATTTTTATTAATTTACAAACATATAATTAGTGAGTCATGATTTATACTAAACACTATAAAACATATTTTTAGTAATAGTTCAAACCATTTATTTTAGTTCATATTTCAT
Source organism: Sipha maydis (assembly GCA_034509805.1). Classification (NCBI taxonomy): domain Eukaryota; kingdom Metazoa; phylum Arthropoda; class Insecta; order Hemiptera; family Aphididae; genus Sipha; species Sipha maydis. Next base: position 67,120 of record JASXSY010002982.1, read on the forward strand.
TTGTAGTTTAAAGTTATGAATGCATTTTCTGTAGGGGATTTAATTTTTTTTTTTTTTATAAAAATCCCTAGAGAACACAAACCATAACTACTGTATCATTTTGAATCTTATATTGCTAAATTTAGGTTTAATTCATTTTTTATAGAGTTGCACAAGCATACCTCAATCAAAAAAAATTAGATACTGAAGCAAAACAATTACATCAGAGTGCTATTGTTTTTTCCAAACAAACATCTCAATGGCTATCACTTATTGACAATTTAAATTGTGCACTTAAGGAGTTGGGTGATGTTGAAAACTGGACACGTACCATTGAAAATGATATGCGTAACATAACCACTACTCTAGAATATGCGTATAAAGGTAGTAAATATTAAGTAGTAATAATTGTTATGTTATTTAATGATGTAAATGTTATGGATAAATTTCATTAACTATTAAATATTTTTTTTTTTTTTGCAGTTACACAAAAATCATAACTATTACATTCCATCAAAAGGTACTTCTCACACATTTTTGTAATGTTTACTACTATCACTTTTGTTAATAAATCAAACTATAAATGTACATGGTTTTTTTTCAACTCCTGTATTAATTTTTATTCAATAAAATAATATTACTTTAGTATTTAGAACTATCAAAATAAAGTATTTGTGCATTATGGTTGAATTTAAACAAACAATCCCTATTCAAAACTAATTTTCGGCAGTTTTGCTTTTCAACAGAAAAACCATTTGGAGAAAAGAAACAAAATGTTTAATAATTCCATCATTATCCTGGATAATTTGTCATATCAATTATTTATGATAAATTAAAATCCTGACAGCAAGAACTAGAAAGACCAACATTATATTGCAGTTGAATGACAAAGGAAAAGTCATGCTTGGTTGTTTTTGAACTTCTGGAAATAGTCAAATGGCTAAAACTATTATATCAAAAATTAATTACATAAGAATTTGCTATAATTAATAACAAAATAATCTTAAGACTAATTCCATAGCATTAAGTGCTTAATTAAATTATGTTTATAAATTTTTATTAGAGAGCATAGTCCATATGTATACTAAAGTAGATGCAGGAATTTGGAAAAATGTTATAAGGCATATTAAAAAAAGAGAAAAAAAATTTTAGAAAGTAGATTTTGTTATAGATGATATCTTAAGCATTTAAAAACCAAGTATTATACCAATTACCATAGGTGCATTATCTGATCTTAAATAAAATAGAATGAATTATTTGTAAATATGAGATTCTATTTTATTCACAGCTGCTGTCAGCAACTGGGGTCTGAATGATATAGCGGCTCAGTAAGCATGTGCGAAAATATGTAAAAAAAAATTAAATAAAGTATAATATTATTAAAAAAAACATAAATTTTTATTAATATGTCAGTTCAGCCAATATTGTAAATTACGCATTTGAAACCAGTTAAAAAATGTAATGAATCAACTATGAAAAAAAAATACAATTGGTTAAGTCAAACTGTTGTATATTTATTGCTAAGCAATTGTAATCATAAGGCCTAAAAGTTGTTTTATTTTTCTTCCAAAAATATATTTATTTAAATTCTAATTTTATAAAAGTCAAAAAATTCAATACGCAAAGTGTATAATAATTTGCAACTAATAAAACACATTACATGCCTCCACACTTAATTAACGGTCCATTTTGTTTATTTATTGAGGAAAAGTTTAACTCAAATACGTTGGTTTTTACAGACTGATCGATTTCGTCTTCCGGGGCGGGTTATGCTTATTTTTTTCCTAAACTGCATCTACAATCAACCGCCAACTTATCTCCATTCGTCTATTCCTTCATGGCTGAATGCCGGGCTATATAGAAGCCCTTATATGCATAAGTTCTCTCTCCATCGTAATTACCTCATTGTTTCTGACTCCAAACAGGGCCGGCGTTAGGGGTGGGCCACCTGGGCCTACGCCCCGGGCGCTCGTTGAAAAGAGGGCGCCTCAATGAAATAATATTAAAAATGAAAAAATTATTACAATTTAACTATAATTCTATCCATTCTAGGGATTAATATGGTACCTATACAATAATTTGATCACAAATGGTTATTTGTCCTTGACCGCTATTTATTTAGAATTTAGTTATTAATAGCATCAGATAACGGCTGAAGGGACAAGATTGGTTGCGATTATCATTTTAGTTTATTTCTGGAATTACAGTGATATAATATCATTTTATCAAAATATCTCTTTTTTTTTATTTAAACTTTGTGGATACAATTAGTTTCAACAATTACAATTAGAAATACAAATACAAAAATACAATTACGGTTACTATTACTATAAAAATAGTACAATACAAATTTAAATTTAAAATCCTGAATGGTTAAAGAAAGACAATATATTTATTATGAGGTTTTTTTTTTTGGTTTGAAAGTATACTTATATAATCAAAAGGTATGTTGGAGGTGTTCAAAATAGATAAAAGGTGGTCACGATGTGTAGATAAGCTGGGACAGGTGAATAGAAGATGGTTAATATCACAGACCATTGGGTCATTGTGTAGTGTGCTGAAAGGGGAATCGTTCAGTGATAATTTAAAGGAATGAGAAGGAAGTTGTGTATGTCCAAACCAGAGGCGGGAGAACGATGTTATGCATTTTCGCGAAAGATCGAGGTTATGAAACCATGGTAGTGTTAGTATGGTTGGAGATATGTTTCTGTACCAGGTGGCGAAGTGAGGAGGAAGTGAACCCCAGTGTCTAAGCCAAAGATTAGATGTACAGGACCTAAGGATGGGGATAAAATCAGACCATGGAATTTTCGTACTTGAAGGGCAACTGAGAGAAGCATAGAATTTAGCTAATTTGTCAGCGAATTCGTTTCCCGCAATTCCAGTGTGACCTGGTACCCATGTAAATTGAATGTCCGAGCCAGATTCTGTAAGGGGAAATAAAATATGTCCGATAGTAATTATGAGAGGAGAGAGATGAGATTTGAAAACGTTAGAGGGGAAGGCTTGAAGACAGGACAGAGAGTCAGTGGCGATGAGATATTTATTTGGAGGTAAGGATGAGATTGTGCAGAGTGCTTCAATTATAGCAAAGCATTCAGCTGTGAAAGAGGAAGCCGTGGGAGGTAGATTGTTAGAGAAGGAAATGTGAAACTCCGGGGTATAAAAAGAATATCCAGCTGATAGGGGGGAGACAGAGCCGTCCGTGAAAATAAGGATGAAGAGCGGGAAGGTGTTATGGATGAAATCGAGAAAAATATTGTTCACATAATTGGGTGGTGCGGAAATTATAAAGGTTCGCGAGTGATTTAGAAAATTATTATTTAGGTGAGTGATAAGGGAGAAAAGTAAGGATTGGAAATTAGTTTCATAAAGTGGAAGTTTGTTAGTTTGAATAATATAATTACGCGTGGCTGCAAGTGAATGCGCTATTAAGGCGAGAACCGGAAGAGTCTTCTGGGCATATCGCCAAGAGTAGTAAACCTCAAGGAAAGCATTAAATATATAGGGTTCTTTGTTTGCTAATTGTTTTAGTAAGAATTTACCGGTAAGCCATTTGGTTCTTATATGGAGTGGTTGGCAAGATGTTTCGACTTCAATAGCAGGAGAAGGAGCGGATCTTAAGGCACCAATAATGGACCTAAAACATGAGATTTGTAGTTTGTTAAGTTTATTAAGGTGCGCGAGGGCAGAAGAGCCAGAAAAGAAACAACAGTAATCCTACTTTGCGCGTATGACGGATTGGTAAATAATTATTAAGGTAGAGGGATGAGAACCCCACCATGTATTGGCCACGGATCTGAGGAAATTGGACCAACGGGTAGCAAAAATAGTTAAGTCGTGAAGGTGAGGAGACCATCGAAGCTTAGGGTCCATATTTAAACCTAAGTATGTATGGTTTAGAACGTAGGGGATTGTGTAACCATCTATTGTTGTGGCATCACATTGAAGGTAGCGTCGTCTGGAGAAAATTAAGGGCTTACGTTTTTCGGGAGCTATTGAGAAGAAGGAAGAAGATAGAATATTGTGTAAATAACATAATGCATCGTGAAGGGAAGCGATTGCAAGGTTGATTTGTCTACTGTGGGTGTAAATAACTAAATCATCAGCATACACAAGACAGCTGTGACCAGGAAAAATAAGACGATTAGCAATAAAACACATATAAATATTAAATAGTATTGGGCTCAGGCAGCTGCCTTGTGGAACACCGATTGATGTCGTACGTGTATTGGTAGTGCCGAAGGGGATCAAAATATCTTATTGGTTGTTTAACTTGCAGCTACACTGAATTGTCATGTAGAAGAACAGATCGTGTAAGAATACAAGTGTAGAAATGTCTAAAATATCTCATGTTATAACTTTCTAAGTCTTGTACGATATTTTATACGCTTACTGTTTAATTTTTCATTGTTTTACTCTACATCTACTATGTTTCTACGATTTGAATTTAAAAGGTACGTTAAAGTTTATTTATATTAAACTCGTCAGTGTGAGTATCCCGACATATTATTGCCGGAACAATGACATATTATTATAAATTTATATAAAAAAATTAATTATACTAATAGTAAATTATAACAAATTATAATTAAATATATAAAATGATTTAATAATAATTTGTTATTAATTTATGTTTTTATTTTTAATATTTGGTGTTAGATGTTGGACATAAATTGTTTATGATAAATTTAGTATTTTATCATTAGTTGTTTTTTTTATAAAACATCTGTCTTTTGTGATCATGATTTCGGATTTCATTCAACTGTAGTTCAATTTATCTTTCTCTATAAAACAGTGGTTCTCGATTGTAGAATGACACTAATTTAGATCCATGAAAATGGCGACACACTTGAAACGACTGATGGATTTTCGAAACGTTAAAAATTACAAACTATTCTAAATTAAGACATGTTGGAATTTTAAAAAATAAAAAAATAATTAATTTACTTTAAATTAACTTAATTCAAAATTAAACAGTTCAAATAAAATCCTATAGATAACTACCATAAAAAACAATATTAGTTTATAAAGAAATTATTGTGATACTTGTGATCGGCAAATTAAACATAGGTCTTCGAATTGTAGGTGAATGGTTGACAAACTTATGTCGTAATTTACTTTCAATATCTTTTAATGTAGGCTATTTTTTGCTTTTTGTTATTTATAATATCGAAAATACTAATTCATTTATGCAATTTCATTTAAGTTAAATTATGTTAAAAAAGGAAATAAAATTTGTAATACTTTCTTGCTCGTTCTGACGTATTTGTTTTGCAAAAAAATCCAAAATGAATCATTTTGAAACGTATACAATTTTGAAATTAACGTTGTAGTTGATAATATTTTTAATAAATGAGATGCATATCAATAAGAATATCTTCATAATTGTTTTCTCATTTATGTTTTTTTTTATTATTTCAACATAATACAGTAATTATATCAAAAGCTATAATTTAAATTAATTATATTTTGGTGACACATACCACGGTAGTACGTGACACACCGTTTGAGAAACACGGCTATATTGTATAGATATTATATTTTTATTGTTAACTTTTTATATTAAATTATAAAATATTTAATTAAAATGCGAAAAAAACTTTCGGGAGCACAAAATAAAAAATGAAAGACAGAAGAAATAGCTGTTAAAAAAAAAGAACAAAATAGCATGAAAAAATCCATTATACCCATTGATAACAAACCAAATGAATGTTTTGAAAAATCTAAAATCACTACTGAATCTGAATTAGTCGATAGTGATATCTTCAAACAAAAACCTATTTTAGACGTAGAAAGAAAAACATCCAAACACTAATAAAAACGTATCTTCGTTCAACATTAGGAGACGAAAAGCTGACATCTCTAGCAATTCTTTCTATTAAAAATGAAATGGCTCAAAAAATGGTTTTCTTTGAAATTATTAAACATTTTCCAAAATCGAAGTCTAGAAAAGTCTTTATCAACGTTTAAAATCTTCTTTTTTTAATATTAAAATAAATATAAATTAATAACTAATTAATAATTATAATAATAATGTAAATTTCATTTATTGTTTATTTAATTATTTTTTTAGAAAATAATATAATCTATACATATGTAGTACAATAAGTATGAGGGATGTTTTTAAATATAATGGTATTTTCACGTAAGCAAAGAAATCATCTTACGATAGCACTTAAATTTAATTAAAATTACAATAAAACAACTACTATATTCATATATGGGGAGGGGCGCATTTTGTTCATTCGCCCAGGGCGCCAATGACTCTACCGCCGGCACTAACTCCAAAGTTAGTCTTTTATCAATCGCCAACACCCCCTTTCTTTCTAAGTGCTCTTCCATCCAATTAAGAGTTCGGGCAGCTCTGCTAGCCCTAAATAACAGGTCCTACACAATTTCCTTCCTCTGGACTCCGGGTCACGTAGGCATCAATGGCAACGAGTACGTTGACTTTTTACCTGTTTCTATCGCCAATCAAACTCCTTTAAATCTCCATTGGTATCATTGCACTGATCTGATTCCCCTACACCGTTGAATTGTTCAGAAACTATGGAAGCTAGATTGAGATAATCTCCCAGAGGACAATGCTTCCGGCTATAAAACAATTTCAAAAAGCATTCCAACATGCCCATGGTTTTATTCGCTAGAGATAAGTCGCGCGGTTATAATTCAATACGCCAGATTACGCACAGTCAATAACCTACTATCACCATTCATTCAAACTGGGACTTAATAATAATTCGTACTGCTCTTTACCAAATTGTAGGGGGGTTTACTGTGACTTCCAATATCTACTCCTTGATTCCTACCATAGTAGAGATCAATTAAAAAGTGTTTTCCACCCTAGGTATAAACTTTTTTCTCAGCACTGCTATTTCAGCCGATAATATATTCATAATGAAACATTTTATCCACCACATTCTACAGTCTAGTCTAAAAATCTAATATTGTGAACTTTACCATTTTTGTCGATGCAAAACTGTGTAATTGTTGAGATATAGTAATTTTCGTGTTAAAATCTGAATAAAAATTTTATAAAAAACATTACTTAGAACAGGGGTCTCCAAACTTTTTAATTCGAGAGCCATATAAAATATCAAGTGTTTAGTCTAGCGGGCCAAAATGATGACACAGTGATAATTGACACGTGTGCACGATAACAATAGAGGATATTACACGTATTTTAAGATTATTCACCATTCTCTAGGCCAGCTTAAACTTGTTCACAGATCGTAGTTTGGTGACCCCTGGCTTAGAAAGTAACAAATAGATTTTTTTTAATTATATACACAATCACTATGTCTAAAAAGTTATTTTACAACTGGCTGCATTGAGAAGTGCTTCAAGTACTTTAATATGTGATTATCACACAGATAAGTCAAGAAAAAAATGAACTTTTTGTAAAAAATTGATTCTATGTTAGCAAACTGAGATAATTAAAATTATATTTAAGACAACCTGTTAAGAATACAGAAAAATTAAAAGAATACACATACAATTCATTATTGAAAATAAATATGAGTACAACAAAAAATTTGATAAAACAAGATATAATAAATAATTATCAATACATTTAAATAATGTGTATATAGTTTATACATCAAATAAAATTCTTGGCATAACATGACAACTATAGTAACAAGTCACTGTGTTTACAATGTAATATGTAAGTTGTTAAAATTATTTTTAGTGATAGTTAACATATTATTTAACTATGTACTGTATAATTAAACGCTGTACACAACAAACATACTAATATATACTAATAATGAAAGAAAAAAATTATTAAAATATACCGTAAAATTATAAAACACAATAAAATTACTTGCATATAATCAATAAAAAAATATATTTATATATTATACAATGTATGAATAAAATGATTGTGTGAATGTTGATGGGGAAGAAATAGTAAAATAGTTAAATGAGAAATAATATGAAGAAAACCTGAGATTATTTACTATATTTGATGATACCAAAACAGCTAAATGTAATTCATTAGATAATTATATTAATTTTTGATTTTAAAGAAATTTTCAATTTTTCAACAATTTTCATTAACCATTTACTTGATTATATTCAATGCTATTATACACACAATTATTTATCTAATTTTATGACTAGGAGAAATTAAGTAAAATACAAATATAAACTTTAAATAATAATTTAATAAAAATCATAAATAAAAAAAAAAATTACCCCCCTAAATTAACATGAAATACTAAATAATAACAAAATAAAAAACAAAATATTTGACTAATTTTGTCCTACATAGACAAAACATAACTCCTAATAATTAGGCAAATGCATTTTGAAGAAAAAATTGTATGAATTAATTTTTGCACAGTTATAATGGAATAAAAACAAACAAATAAAATTGGTTAATGTACATTTAAAAAAATGTGGTTTGCTATATAAAAAACTCAAAATTAGTACAATAACAAGTGCAAAATATTATCACAAATTTATAAAGAAATTTTTTTTCTTTCAATTTATTATAATTTTTACATCTAAAAATATAATAATAATAACAACAGTAATGTAAATAACTATCATTGGAATAATTCATGTAGAATTAAAAATAAATACATTTTCTCTTTTTTTCACCATGATACTTTCAAATAATCTTTATCACAATAATGCCTTTGGTTTATAAGAAATAATATTGTACTTTTTTACAAGCAAAAATATAGTTTTTTTTCTAAAGGAAAAAAGTATTACAAACAAACCAATGTAGACTTGAATATTATACTTGAAATTAAATCCAAAATGAAAATTTCTTTCACATTTGAGCAATACAAATTACACTGATCAATAACCTGGTGGCTTAGGAGCTTGGTGTTTTGCAACTGAAATTACATTTTTAAATATTAAATGCTGGACATTTTACTTTGATCAAATTAATTAATTAATTGAGCTTATATTTACCAACTAGTCGGCTGTTATAAATTTTATCAACTCTTTGGAAAATTGGAGGTGGTGGAATCCGAACAATTGGCTTAAACATAGTGGAAAACCTCATTTCCATTTCCTCTGTAAAATTAATTTATACTTTATAATTACAATCAAATATTTAAATTAGTAGTAATTCATTTCTAACCTAAAAGTGACATGCTTAAGACAGAAGTTGGACCGTTCCTCATGGAAGAATGACGTGTAGGTGGTGTAGGGGGAGCTCCGTTAATTACCTAAAAAAATATGAAATAAGTATTTTATTAACATATAGTATTCAGCTTTAAATCAATAACAATAAATACTCACATTATTTTGGAAGCTTTTATGAGGGGGAACATTTGGTGGTGGCGGAGGAGGTACACTGCGATGTGGTGGAGGTGGAGGTGGAGCACAGGCAGGTGGATTTAATGGCGCTCTAATAGGTGGTGGTGGTGGTCTGGTACTCGGGTGTTTGATGGGCCGTAATGTTCGAGAACCCCATTGAGCATTGGGTTGTGTACTTGAAGAACTCCTCAAAATACTATCCTGTGATTGATGAAAGGTAGGCAACTGATTCTTACTACTGATAGTCATATTATTGAATTGGGGTGCTGTGAAAACATTTTTAAATTAGTAAGCATAACATTTTAGTGATCATAGGTACAAACACATACGTTGACTAGTTGGTGCAGCTGGAGGTGTTCTTGGTATCCTCATACTTTGTGCTCTTGATACTTGACTTCGTCCATCAGCTGTTGCTGCTAAGTTAGTTGAACTAACTGTTAATGTCGACTTTTTAGTAGGTACAGCTGGCTTAACCAATGGTGGTTTTGGTGCCACATTTGGTTTGCCATAACCACCCGGAGGAGGTCCCCTACCAGCAACATTATCAGATATAAGACTTGGAACACTACCCGCTCTGTTGTGGCCAACACCAGACGGTAAGATTGATACAGGTTCAGAAGTGCTCTTGAAATAATAAATTTATTTAGTAAATACATATTTCAATAAATCAATAGAAAACAAAAAAATAAATAATGGTTTGTAAAAATTACTGTAGGAATAGTTGATTTTTGATTGAATGATGGTGGTTGCGGAGGAGGTCCTCTTGATTTGATATCATTTTGTAGTTTTCTTATCGTATCATTTTTCTTAAAAAATATCAACAAAAAAATAATATTTACAATAATCAAATACTATAATATAATTTACTTTTTGTGATGGGAGTGTGTTTAAATTAGACGGCGAACTGTTTGCATTAGATGGGTTAGACAATAAGACTGGTGATGAATTGTTGTTTGGTGTAGTTTGAGTTTTTAATTGACCTAGAATTATAAAGTTACATTACATATTTATTAAAAAATGTTAATATAATCATATTTAGGACATAAAACAATAAACATGTATGCAAAATATTTAATTTTGTCATAAAAATTATAAGGAAAATTTATTAAATTTTTTTTTGCATTTACTAACTTTCATGAAATAATATATAATAACTTTTCTTATTTTTTCATAATTTCAATATTTATTATTTTATTTTAACTTTAAATAAACTTAAAAGTATCAAAAAGATAAGCACATTGTAACAATTAATATAGATTTTAATTGTTACTAAATTAAACTATTATGCAGTTTATTTAAAATCAAATATAAAAGGAAAATTTATTATATACATCTTGAAATTATATTAATTGAAACTATAAATGTATCAGCTCTTAAATATACATTTTTCCCCATACTAAGATCCTTTGAGGTATTAGTTATAGAAAATAATTTTCTATAATTAATATTTTTAAAACCTAACTATTACAAGCAATCCTCACAAACACTTTTATTTTCATATTTTTTTTTTTATTATTTTAAAATTACCAACAGAAAATTCAATCAACAAATATATAAATTGAAGTCAATCAACAATCAATAAACTGTCCATAATTTCTTTATTTTTATCACAGTTGATTACAAATGGAGAAATTTAATGTAAATAAATATCTAGTACATAGTTAATGGACATATAAAGATACTAACAATCCATTTTAAGGTATTGGCAGAATAATTGGGTCATATGAGCAAGGTCATTATAAAAATGTTTTTAATTTCAATTAAACTTATAACTAAAATATTGTTAACATATATTTCTTTACAAACATTTATAATTTTTAGGAAACAAAAAGTTTTTATAAATATAATTAGCAATAAAAAATGAGCAGTAACTGTTACTGCACACAAGTAATTCTACATAAAATAAAATTCTTAACAAGTGAAAAATAAATATGAAGCAAATATAATTATACTATAGTCACAAATTTAATGAATAATTAATTTACTGCAAAAAAAATAGCTTGAAATAAAATTTAATAAATTCTTGTAAATGAATAGCACAACCATAGGCGCCGACTTTTAGATTTTAGTACGGGGGCAAATACCCAAAAGCAAAATACTATTTTTATGTTTTACCTTAATTTTATAATTGAAGTACGAGTGATGTCCCTTTTAAAATCAAAGTATGGGACGATTGCCCCTGTTGCGTTAGCGCTTATGAGCACAACAAACATTAAAACTAGTTATAAGCCTGATAAATTCCATGTACTCGTAAATTAAAATTTCAAATTATTTACACATAATGTAAAAATCATTTAATAATGTAAATATTAATTGTTATTCTTCCAATTATTTATTTTCTGTTGATCTATGCATGATTTGCATTTATTTATAAAGAAATACTCAAAAACAATAATAGTCTATAAATATAAACTAATAAATAGTAATGTAATAAAATTATTATCAATAAAAAATGCAGTCCAATTATTTTTGTGATTAAATTATTACATTAAAATTATCAAATGGCATTATTAAGAGTAATTTTAAATGAAATTGCAGCAGAAATATAGTATTTAAATTTATTTGAAGAAAGATAATACACATTTTTTACTTCCTAAGAAAGTCAAAGGAAATTAAAAATGAATCATTCATTTATAACCAGTTTTATGAAAACAATAAAAATATAAAATATCAATTGTTTCCAACTACCTACATTTTAAAAAGAACACAAGTAATAAGATTTATAGACAGAACACAAAATCATTTAAATTGCAAGAAAAAGAAATCATTACTATTTATTACTGTTATTACATTTGAGTTATAGAAAATAAATGTAGTATATAATAAAATAAATAAATATTAAAGTAAATTGACTAATTATCAAATTAAAATTTAAGTAAATATAAAATTAATTTATCATTATTTTTTAAACTGATGGAGAAGTATTCTAAATAAACAATGTTAATATTAGGAGAGAAATGTTATAAAGGTATTATTATTTTTACCAATAAAAATTTTATAATCAAGTATAATATTACAATTTTCATACACAATTTTTAATTTTACTTTTAGCGTTCTTGATTAAAACATAGTAAAATCAATGAAATACTTAAAAATCATTTTAAATTAAATATAATAAAATATCTATATAAATTTATGTTACATCAAAATGGACAGAGTAATCATTTAGACATGTAGGAAGATATAAAGTTTAAGCTAAAATACATTTTTAAAACGTCTATGTGTAAACATTATTACTATATTTATTTATTTATGTTTGTGTATATTAATATTTTGTTAATTTTCTTAAATATCAAATTTAATATTATGTTTCTGTGGCCAAAAAAATAAATATCTTTATTTATTATTTTATATTATATATTCTGCAGTTATTTTTTGTTTGCTTCCTGATGTTATCAAAATATAATCGTACCTGTTACAGCCATGCCAGTAGGTTTAAGTTTAGGCATGCCACCAGCAAACAATTCTGCTAAGCCATTAGGTGTCCGTGCAGCTATAGAACTCATTTCTCCGTTTTTCACGGTACCATTACATTTTACAGGCGTTTTGTGTGAATCTATATTATTACAAATCATACTTGAACGATTCACATAAGCAACTAAACAAAGTACTACACAGGCATGATTTCTCATATCAAGTGTTGTGCAAACATTTATTAAAACAAAAATCAAAACAACTACAAATATCAAATCACAATAACACATATGGTGAAGGTACACATAGAAAAAAAATTGTGAACATTTAATAAGAAGATACATGATAACCAGTACTTACTGCTGATGAGAGGCTTGCTTTTATCAACAGTCACAGTCTTTTTCAAAGGCTTGCCCATTCGGATGGACTGCAGCAGCTGGTCCCTAGCCTGGGCTGGATTGGCCTTCTTGCCTCCACCGCCAAAGGCTGGTAATGCCGGAGGCGGTGGCGGTGGGCCCGATAGTGGTGGTGGTGGTGGTGGTGGTGGCGGGAATGGCATGTTGAACCGGTTCAGCAGTGATCTGCACACATCCAGAAAGACAACAAAACAACCAGTGAGCGTGAGTGGTTAACGGAATGGTTCAGGGTAAGGGAGTTGGGTCCGATGAGGGAGATTGGAAAAAAGGACCGCTAAACGAGACTGTGCGCAACGACAATCGACGAGCACAGTGCGCGTCGTCGAGCCTAATATCGATGAGGGAGCGATACGGTGACTCAGATAACGAGTGGGAACGATCGAGACGAAACAAGGCAGTGACGGCGACGACGTCGAGGCCGATGACGAAACACGTCGGAACGTCGCAACAGGCGCGCGAATCGAAGCGATGACGATCGCGGCCGGAAACGGAACTCACCACAGGAATCGATACGGACAGCTGTGGCCGCTACTGGCCTATAATTGAAGTTGTCTAGCCCTTGCTGCAATCGCGGCCGTCATATCGTTCAACGAAAAGTCGGAGCAGATTAGCCATCGACGACGTACATCGTACGGACATCCGAAATCATAGTGATCGGCCGGATGTGATACGAGAGGTGAGTGAGCTGAACCGTCGGATTTCCGTGAACGACGCCGAACAGAAGACGAACAACAATTGAAGAGGGATCCGAGAACGGACGACGTACAGCACTATATTTTTATCGTTATCGTGACAGATGATATTTCACTATTTATTTGTTTATTATTTCCGGATAGCCGATCTTGACGAACCACTGCACTACCTACCACAACAACTTTATCTACTAGTTACTACTACTACTACTACTACTACTACACTACAACTAACTATTAAAAATATATAATATTATTATTTAAATATAATAATAATAATAATAATAACAATAAAAAATAATCACATAGTGGTATATATATATATATACACAGACACAATGGTTTGTGTGAATGCACACACATGCACACACTACAACGTATACGTGCGTGCGTGTGAGAAATCACAGATGATAAAAAGCGCATAGGCGCGCGCGCAACCCGTCACACGTAGTACGACCGATGGTGACGGGGTAGGGGGAGGGGAATAAATAGGAGAGGGCAACATGGCGACGGCACAAGGCCGCGGCAACGGCCGTATCGTCATCGTCTTTGCCGCCGACACGGTATCTCTCTGCGTGTGGGACATACCGTTCATTGCCATGTGACGTGTGTACGTGCGTTTACGGTATTAACTCGACCCAACCCCGTCGCGCCGGTGCGGTAATGATAATAATAATCTCGTTGTCGTAGCGATGGTTGTTTAAAATTAATCAACTCTCCGGGGGCGGATGGCGACGGGAAAAAAATAATAATAAGAACGATTATTAATATATTGTGTATTTATATCGGTGCCACCGCTGCGACGGTATAGAACACGACGACTTGCAACTTCCAAGACAAGATTTCCACGGGTAACGGATGTTATTGATTTTTTCCGAAATCCAAACAATAGCAGAACAATATACAAATTAACTGTTTTAAACTTCAAATTAATTATCCGCTGTTATTATATGCGTGTATATTATTATATTATTATATGTAGCAGTGGCGCAATTATCGGGAGTGTTGGGTGTGCAATTCACAGGGGCAGGGGCGGATAGGGCCACCGGGACACCGGGATTTTCCCGGTGGGCCGCTGCTTATATTGACGAAAATGGGCCGATGATGTGCGTATTGGCCCGCAGCTACCGCCTGAACTAATATAAATAATAATACTATTATTAACGAACATTGACGTTATAGTAAACATTTTCTAATTAGGCAATAGTTACTATATCATTCAGTTTTTGGCTTTCTGTTATCACTGATCACTGTATCTAAATAGTAAAAATATATAATAATAACGTACCAATCTATTTGGATTCTGGAGAGTATAGACAAGTAGGTACATTTTCGTATTATAATTTACACTGTTAACTGGTACACATTATAATTAATTATACATGTATTATTATTTTTGTAAATTATGTGACATTTTGACTAAACGCCACGCCGGTTACGCATATGAACACGGCTGCCGCGTATATAATATATTATGATTAGTGTATTTATTATTAGTGTAAAAGGTATTTCACTAAATAATTGTATTGGGAATTCAACCGATGGGGCCAGCAATATGCAGGGACAATACTCAGGTTAGGTTAGGCTAAAAAGATGGAAGATTTAGCTCCCAATCAAGTGCTCGTATGGTGTGTTAGACACATTCTAAATTTAGTATTGCAAGATGTCACTAGTAGCGGAATTCATGCTGCAAACTTATTTGAACTACTCAATAGTACAGCTAGTTTCTTCCGAAGATCACATGTACGTATGGATTGATGGAATGATATAGTTACTAAAATGAAAATTAATTTAGTTGGAGAAACAAGATGGTGGGCGAAGGAAGTAGCACTCAAAAAAATATTTGGACTGTTTGACACTAAAAATTTTAATGGCATACTATTTAAAAACTTAATTCAAGTAATGAAAACAATTAAAGATTCGGTGCAAAACGACTCGGAATCTAGAGCTAAAGCGTCAGGGTTTATAGAAAATTTCATAAAATATGAGACAATTTTTAACAGCAATGGTGACTCTTTAAAACAAAATATAAGTTTTAGTTATGTAAACGAGGATGAAGATATAGATGACTTAGATGGCTTTAATTTAAATGAAAAAGAATATCTAATTAGTGAAAATGCCTGTAACAAGTGTTCAAATTGTATTCATTGCTGTTATATTATTTTGTTGAGATATTCTTTGTATTGTTCAGCCTATTCTTCATTATTCTTAGCTTATAAGTATATATTAACTTATAATACAAAGTATATATTAACTTTGTCTATATCACAAGTTTCTTGCGAAAGATCATTTTCTAAGCTTAAATATATCAAAAACAGGTTGCATAGTACACTATCGTCTTCACACCTGGAACAACTTACGATTATATGCACAGAAAAAGATATATTAAACAAACTAGAAAACAACACAATTATTGACAAATTTGCCTCTCAAAATAAACTACTTAAGTCATTATTAATCTTATAATATATTATATTTATCTTATATTAACAAAATAAATATTAATATAATATTACACACTTGTTTATATTATTCATTAAAAGTTTCATCCAAAGTTTATAAATTGTATATATGCCTGCTTGTATTTATTAATAAATGTATACATGTTTAAAGAGTTTGCTACTTTTTTTTTCACCAGCACAACCAGTATAATTTAAGTGCATTTGTCAAGTTACCTTGTACAGTTATAGTCTATACATTTATAATTAGTGCAATAAGTACAACTATAATCTAATCTAATATAATATTATAATATAGTATAAAAGTGGTGTGATAAAAAAATATAATAATAGGTACCAAGTAGTTGTAATAGTGTAATATTAAATTCATATTATTCCTACAAAAAAAATGGTTAGAGGGGGGGGGGGTATTGGGTTGTTAGATCTAGTATATTATGACCATGTGGGCCGCTAAAATCTATTTTTCCCGGGCCGGTCAGATCATGCCTATCCGCCCCTGCACAGGGGCCCCCGGTCTTGAGGGGGCCCTAGATTAAAAATCTCATATACGATATTCCTACTATATTATTCCTATAATATTAAATACATTAATTACAATAAATTATATTAACCATAACATAAAAGAAAACGATATTTTCTAAAAATATATTAAAAGGTAACAACAAGGACTGTTTTCCATTTTTACTATTAGGTAAGGGCCCCGGTCCAGAAATTTTCACATGGGCCCCTTATTATCAAGTTGCGCCACTGATATTGTAGGCTTGCCATTCGTCTCGTTTTTAATAGCATGTTCCGGCCGGTCATTAATTTTGTCCCGGTTAATGGAAACCGAACAAAAATAACTTTAATATTGTATATTCAATAACGAAATATGGAATAATATTGTACATAGTATCATTACATCATTATATGATTTAATAATTAAATGGAATAATTTTTTAAAAGCTTCAGAAACTTTAAACTTGAAACTTAAATACTGAAATTGTAAACCAAGATCAGCTTTTTGATGAAGTAGTATTAGCTAAAGAGTTTTGGTTATTTAAAGTTAAAGAATGGAAAGAGGGAGAAATAAAAACTAAGAAAAAAATGACAAGTGAAGAAAAATGGGTGCAGCTATTGTCATTTCAAAGAAAAGGATATATTAGTTCCAAATCTAAAATTGATTTTGCAATATATCTTTTGTATGCCAGGAACTTCTACTCTAGTAAAAAGATTTTTTCGCTTATGTATAACGCTTGGACAGACGAAAGGGGATGGATGAATGAAAATACTGTACGAGGTCTAATGGTATGTAAAATTAATTTTGGTCGAACTTGTAGGTAATGAATTTTATGAAAAAATTAAGAATAATAAAGCTGTATTGAAATAATTCATTTTACAGAAAAATATCAAAATAAGCTTATAACTTACAAATATAAATGAAATTAATGTAGTTCATATAAAAATAATATATTGGTTTTTTATTTATTTTTTTTTTTTTTTTTAAACGGTTATTTAATAATATGATGTCCCAGTTTGGTGATTTTAAAATTTGGCAACCCTAATTATATGTATATTATTACGCACGAGCCAGTGGCGTACGCAACGGTAGGGTTCTAACTAGAGATGTTCCGGGTACCATGCATATCGAATGTATATTCGATAGCCATATACACGATGTCATAATTAGGACTCCTCGGGTTTCACTCGGTATCCGGCGTAGCATTGAATTTTCACTTGGCCCTTACCGGTACTCGGTATAATACTGAATTTTAATACATTTTTAATCGACCCTTAATCCGTAACCGGCTGATAATATGTGCATAAAAATACTCACACCGATCAATATAACAAAAAAAATCCTTAAATATGAATTATAATTTATTTTGATACATTTAGGATTAACGAACAAACATACATAGCTGGTCCCAAGGTTAAGCTGGTTAAGCTGCGTCCCACCGAATATACAATTAAAAACATTTGTCGAAAGTTTGTTTGATGTAGACGTGTTTTCAAACAAATTTGTCAATAATCCCAACTATAATTTTCGCTTACTGGAACATTTTTCATATATGTTTGTACTTATATACTAATGTTCCTCTATTTAAATAATTATAAGTAAATAAAATAGTTATAAAAGATGATATTTATTAAAAAAAATATAAAAGTATAAATTAACATTGTTGAATATGATATTATTATCTAATGATAGACTATTTAAACAATATACTATTTTTAATATATTGAGTGGTATTTCAGACTTTTGGGAGATAATGCGATAATATGGAGCTTATAAATAATTATTTTGTTATCTTATGTTGTTTATTAAAATAATATTAAATAAGTAATAAATTTACTTATCTCAATAAATAAAAAACTTATGGTCAAATTAAATTAATTAAAAATTTAAAGACAACAGTTAACATTTTAGTAAAATTTTTAAATAAATCACCGTCATGTAAATCTAAAATAAAATTCACATCATTGTAAGTCTTTCTTCACTGAAAAAATTGTCTTTCCAACCACCTGATTTTGTTATTAATTTTTTTTTTATGTTATATTCTTATTACTTACACAATATGTCAAACACAGCAGCGCCAATGCAACATGTGACTTGTTCTAACATGGCCATGACTGTTGACAAACAATAGCAAACAACTAAATTATGAATAACAATTTGTTGTCATGATAAAAAGTTCGACAAACAATGTTTCCCCAAATGGTTTTTTGGGTTTGGACGCAGCTTTATAGTGTGAATAAATAGTTTTTTGTTCTTTGAAAATAAAAAATAAATCCCATATTTATTAATAAATTGTATTAAAACAATCTGAATTCAAAACATTTTATTTCCCATCGGCCATCAACCTATCCAGTGGCGTAGTTACGGGGAGGGTGCAAGGGGTTTTCACCCCCCCCCAGATTTTTTTTTTATGTATTTAATGTACTTACCAACACATTATAATAAAATTATATTTTAATTTTACTATGATTCAGTATATAATAAAAATTGAGTAACAAAATAATTTTCATTCAAAATGAGATATAATAATAATACCATTATAAATTTAATATTATTAAATAGGAATTCGTATTAAGATTATAGACCTGCAAGGGTCGATCCGGCCCGTAATGATATTGGACCGGGCCGGGCTGTAAATTAAAATAAAGGGTTGGACTGGGCTTTTTAAGTCTTGAAATTTTATTCCGGACCGAACCTGGGCTTTTTTTCGTAAAATTTTTCGGGCCGGGCTGGACTTAACTTCGAATATTAAATCAAGGGTTAGCGGGCTTTTTTAAGGATTTTTCTTCAACAATAATTAAAAATAATAATTATAAAACCAATACTGATACAATTAGGTACAATCATATAATAATAAATATATAATATAATGATATCTTGATTCGTGGGTATAATAATGCTATTTCTTCTTCTTCTTCTTCTTTTGCCTCGCCTTCCTCCCAACTATTTGGGGTCGGCCACCCTTGTCCTACACCTCCACTTTACTCGGTCAATCACATCTCCTCTGCACACACCGACAGCCCTCATGTCATTCTCCAAAGTCTCCAACCATCGTTTTTTTGGTCTTCCTCTTCCTCTTTTCCCTTCAACGTCCATCTTCATAACCACTCTTACTGCATTCGTTTCCTCTCGCCTCATCACATGCCCAAACCATCTCAGCCTATTTTCTCTCATCTTTTCCACAATTGGCGCTACACTATAATATATATGTCAATACAAAATAAAACAACTCACTACTAAAATCATATTAAGGTATCTGCGGCATTATTATTATAAGATAAAATAAAAATGGTAATTTGGAATATTTATAGAAAATTTGTTGCGTTTGGCTAAACAATACTAAAAAAAAATGTTGGACTGGACCGGGCCGGGCTTAAGAAAAAATGGGTCAGGCCGGGCCTGGGCTTTTTTTTCACAATATAGTTTGGACCAGGCCGGACCGGGCTTAAGGATAAAATTGATGGATCAGATCGAGCCGAAAATATATGGCCCTTGCAGGTCTATAATTAAGATAACCTAAGAACGTCGAAAATAAAGGTCTTAACCCCCTCCAGAAAAAAAATGTATCTATGCCACTGAACCTATCAGTGTGTGTTGGGAAGTATCTAGATTAGTTATCTAGATAAAAATTATTTATCTTTTATCTTATCTAGATAAAATTCTAGTTATCTATGAGTATCTATCTAGATAATTTATTTAAATGGAATAATTTTTAAGGAAAATTTTACATTTGTCTGTACACTGTATACCTATTACACAGATAATAACTTTAATAATATTAACTGACAAGATGGAAATCTTCTTATAAAGTTTATTTAAAAAAAATAATTCTTCACATTATATGTTTATTTTTAAAATGTTTGAAATTGTTAAAAAAAAGACAGAAATACATTATTATTTTATTTTACAAATCTAAGATTTTTTTTATTATTAAAGTTATAGAACGATTTGTCATCTTCTTATGAAGTTTATTTAAAAGAAAAAAAAATTTTATATTTTATGTTTATAAATGTTTGAAATTAATTTAAAAAATTGACATTTATTTTAAAATGTTTATAATTATGAATTTTTTTATCTACGGTATTAGGTTACCTGTAGGCCTGAATATTTTCAAAATCAAATATCTCATATTTATCTAGATAAAAATGTATTTATTTTTATCTTATCTAGATAAAATTGAATATAACATATATTATTTATATTTAGTAAGTATATAAGCATAAAATATAGTATACATTGTCATCTTTATCTTTATCTGGATAAATTATTAGTTATCTATTTCCAACTTTGTCCATCAGTCAACAGTCACAACGCACGAAGTACTTGTTACTTTTGTTCTTACTTTGCTTGTTACCAGTTAATAATTTGAAACTTTTCAATAACTTTAATTTTTTTTTACTCAATCAATACTATTAAATATGAATCCAATCGACAATGATGAGGAAGCGTATGAAATTCCCTTAAATTAGTTTTATTTAATATAAATTAGATGTGTTCCAGGTACCCAGCAATTATTTGATAGCCAAGTATTCTATGTAATAATTAAGATTCAATTCTTACAAGCACCCAGTGTAACACTGAATCTTTAGTCAGCCTTTACTCGGCACTCAGTGTAGTACTTAAATTTTATCTCGGATACTACTGGGTACCTGGTTTATAATCAATTTTTTACCAGGAACATCTCTAATTTTTAAGCCACTTATGTTTCAATGTTAATAATATTTTCGGTTGATTATGGCATCAAACTGTAGGGAAACCCTCAACCGAACTAAAATGTTGCGTATACGATACTGATACGGGTCATAGCTGATTTCCAGTTACAAGATGATATATACAACTTTTACCTGGTTGATTTTTTTCTCCGCTATCGGCTTTTTTCAATTGAAACTACATATATAATTGTACTTCCCCTTTTTGCACAGATTTTTTACTTTAGATTTTACGACTGTTAAATAATAAATAATTAAATTATTGATAAAACTCAAATTTCACTAATACAAGGTTATACCTTAGTGATGAATTGGGCCAAATACTTTGTTTTATATGGTTAATTAGTATTTTAGTATTTATATGTTATTGTTTTACACTATTTATATTATAAACATATTTAAATTGTATTCTAGCCAAATAAATATATTATTATTATTATTATTACCAACTACACGCACTTGAATGTAATGGCAGGAAGCTCTGAGACTCTATTTTTTAATTTTAATAGGTACCTAACTAACAATATTATTTTTAATAAATATCGACCAATAATATTGTTGTGCCATTATTAAACCTATATTTTCTTTACAATGTATATTATTCGTGTTTTATAAGTAAACAAAAGTCTATAAAAAAAAATTCTAGTTTGAATTCGATAAAATAATTAAACAGTACAACCTTCGAAACTATAAATTTCGACCCATCATTAATGTACTAATGACTAATGTACACAGTGGCGAATTTAAAGGGATGCTTGGGAGCTGAAGAACCACCGTTCCACGTATTTTTATTAAAATTATTAATAATTCCCCGAGTGGCAAATTTTTGGTACGGGCTACCAGAACGCGCGTCGTGGCGTAGCAAAAACCGGTCGGCGACCACGCACAATTTTGTGGTACACTGGTTTTTTATAAGTTAGAACAGGTTAACTGATAAGTCAGCTGCTCGGTTATCAAAACATTCCTTTTTGTATATTATCTATGATATCATAGAACATGATATTATGTAATAAAGCACCCACCATTAAAAAATCCTAGATCCGCCACTGAATGTACATAGTTGTATACCTAGAATACACTACCATACATTTTATATAGATCCACGAGATAATACCTTCATCCATAATCCGTAATATGTTATGCATTAAATGTATCTATACAAAAGGAGTTTTTAAGTTAAAAATTCTACACAAGAAAAAACAAATTTTTACATCATATACCTCATACCATGTTTTGATATCACTTTTTAAGTCACATGCTGATTCCAATTCTGAAATGTTCATTCCCTTCCATAGAAAATTATTTAAAATATAAGCTTTAGGGATTTATTACTTTCGCTTATACACTTTTCGTTAAGTCGAAACTTTCGCGATTTGTTATTAATTAGGTATTATGTAAGTAAATAATTTCTAGTGTCTGACGTGTTGTATAAATTATGCAAGTATGTAATAAATACTTGATAGGTGTGTTTGTAATTTAAGATTGGTCATACGACTAAGACTTATTAATTTTTCATATTTTATCACTTTAAAATATATTATAATCAATATACATATATATTTACTAAAATTATACATTTTTCTTTCTGTAAATACAAATTAAACCCCCCTTCCCTCATTTCATATTTCTAGATCATATTTATTTACGTAAATTAGAAAGGATTGAGACTTTATGATTTACTTAATATTGATTTTCTGTCAAACTGTATATTCGTTCATTAGAATTATTAATGCTTTATTGGACACATAATTATTTAAACAAGGCTCCTCAATATTTTGCAAAGTCTGGTGGTCTCTATCAGTTATATTATAAGTAAGAACCGGATTTTTGTGCAGCTTACACCTAAAATACGTGCTGCAAAAATGTTGAAATGTGCAATATCGTATAAAATCAAATTTTTATTATTAAAAAATTATTCATTATAGATAATTTAAATTTTATTCTTATAATATTATTATTTATTAGTTGGCATTAACTTTTAAGTATTATACAAATATGAAAAAATTTAAATTGATTTATAATATTTGATTAAAAAATATTATCATATTCATATCTAAGTTTTTTTCGTAAAGTTAAGTAAAATATTTAACATTTATTATTTGATATAAGATATATATACCTAATACTATACACATATATATTATTATATACCCCACACTTTATAAATAAAAAAACCGTTTATGACATATATTTTGATTCAATAAAAATTAATATAATATAATAGGGAGTACTATTAATAATAAATAATAATTTATAATATAATTTATAAGTTTATTAAATTTTCATTAGGTTGATATTTACGCATCATATACCAATATAGTATTATGCAAATAGCAACCACATAATAATAACCTATATTAAATCAAGTATATTTTTAACATTTTATAATGTTTATTATGAGCCAATAGATAAAATTTACAAGGTAGGAAGTTGAAACACCAGATGTTCCTTCATTTTAAAATCAAATTTTTCAAGCATCTTAGATGTATTTCATTCAGACTGGTGATTTTTTTTTTTTTTTTTTATGAAAAATCGATTCATTTTATTAAGTGAATGTAAGAATCGCTATTTCGTTGTTATTATTATTAGTATTTGCTACAAGTTTAATTACAGTGAGGGAAATACATATATTTCACTTCACAGTTCTACATTCCTATTCTATTATAAAATGGTAGTATTCACTTGTAACACATATCCAAGTACTAGACTTAATAGCAGTCTATTCTATGTATTACTCGGTATGAAATCTAATCTAGTTAACAATAAAACCATACTAATAAATGAGAATGTGTAATTAACAAAATAATTAGAAAATTACGAAAAATTAGGAAAGAAATACCTAAAATAATAAGAAATATAGAATCTGGATTATGATAAAACTCAAAGAACAATTTAATATTTGAACCCGGCTAAAAAGTATAAATAAAATTTCATTTTCTAAAAATAAATAAAACAAAATTTGCTTATAAATATATATATATATATATATATTTATACATCCTCTATAGAGGACTGTTTAAAATAGTAGATATTAGATGTTAATATAAAATATAATTAAGTAATATTAAACGGAAAAGAAACTTCTAAATCAGTAGTACCATTGATTATAGAATAGATCTATTCTATAATCAATAGTAGTACTAATATAGGTATATGTTAAAGATTAAAACCATTTACGGACAAACCATATGAAATTTGGTTACATATAGTTCTATCTTTACCCTATGAAAACATAAAGCAAGTGCTCAGGGCCTCCATTTGGCTGGTTTCAATTACTTTAACATTATATAACAGTTTCTAATATTATTAATAAATTCAAATATAAATATTAACGTAGATAACATAGTCACTATTAAACTTATAAATAATAATAATAATAGATAAAAACTAGGAATATAATTTATCGGTGATATTTATAATTTCAGCAGTTATGTAGCTACCAGAAAATTAACAAATTAAAAATGTTTTTAATAACGAAGAAAAATTAGAAGAATAGTCGAAAAATTAAAAAAAAAAAATTTTCTCAGTTCATGAAGATCTATCAAAAATAACATCACAATTAAACAACTACACAATAATAATCGGAAATAGATAAAAATTATTAAAAATTTTGTTGCTGAAAAAAGATTAACGATTTTATTGAAAAAACAAATTGCAATCATTTAATACAGAATACTCAAGAAATAATCATTAATATAATAAACATCTTGGCAAAATGTATCAATCACGAAAGAGAATCTATACTATAGTATTCCCCTAAACTGTATGTTAGGGAAAATACCCCTATGAATAATTAGCACTGAGGTTTTACATCAAAATTTAAAGAAATTTTCTAAAATATTGAAAGAAGATGAATACAAATTAGTAATAAAAATTGATAAAATTTTCTCTTATTTACCGATAGTTGAAGATCAATTTACAGCCTCCAAAATATTAATAAAATAAACATTCCTTATTAAAGAATATTCAACAGATTAGAAATTTTACCAATACATATCAGCACGCTTTATATTTCAAGATTTAATTCACTTCACTTTTTCAGAAAAAAAAATACGTAACAGTTAACACAATTAATGATTAATACATAATAGTTTTAGGTATGGAATTATAACAATATGACCTACCAGTAATTGATTTATATTACATTCCGAAACTTACTTCAAATATAACGTCAATTCCAAAATATGTAGAATTTATGTTTAAAAAAATTGCCCATTAATTAAATAAACAAATGTTACTACTTTTAATGTGTAAAACAACAGGAAAGTAAAGAGACAATAATAAATCAAATAAGTAACAACACTTTAAAATGTATTAACCCCCAATCAACATTATTATCTAATTATTAGGAAACCAAAAAACGATGATACAGAAATCCAAAATTTACAAATAAATTACACTAATTCAAGTTTATAAAAATATCTTGTGATCTCTAATCATGTGATCATGAACTACTAAAAGACGATAAAATGCAAATAATTTCATCCTCCTCTTAGAATAATATGAGATCATTAAATATTATACATGAAGAACAAAACGACAAAACATATTTTATACACTTCAGTGAAATATTAAGCAAAAACTGGACAAAGGAAATAAAAAGTTTTCATATAATGAGATAGATAAATAGGTATAGTATAAGGACCTGAAAAAATACTTTAAAAAAATTGCGTTGAAAAAAATGCCCTAATCACTAATAAATAATTTAATGGGAGACATAATTTGTTTATCTTGGTTGTCAATTCTAATTATAATAATTAGTTCCATAATCTATTAAATATACCCCATGTTCATTAAAGTTGATATTTTACCATCAATAATTCCACAAAGGCAAACAAATTTAGGCATATAAATATAATTAAGATATAGTATACAAACCAAATTATAACAATTTTATCAACAAATAAATTTTTGTTACATGTGTTCCACGTTCGTCAGTTGAGTAGCCTTGAGAAGAGTTATTTTCACCAATAAGGCCAGGATGTCTTTCGACGTTTGGACAAATACAAACTATCAGACATATTGTAGAGGAATGTCCTTAAACTAAATACAAGAGAAGAATTGAGGGACTACACAAGGGCAATGACAAAGCAATGAATAAATTGTTTAAGAGTCACGTTCGCCTTTAAATATATTATGAACTTTTATTATTATTATCTTTGTTATTGTTAAATGTATTAGTATATTTTCAATTTATTTACCTAGTCCTCGTTATTTTGTTAATTTTATGTTATTTAGTTTTGTTTTTCATCAATAAAACTACACCATATATAAAAAAAAAAAAAAAACAAATATATGAACAATTTAAAATTACTTGATTATTATATTATGTTTTATAAATTGTTTTAGATTATAATAATATGCATGCAACAATACACCTAATCACCACTTATTCCACCTGGATAATATATTTTACACATATACATAAAATTTATAAAATTACACTGAACAATTCCACTAGGATCCAAAAGCTGCAGAAATAACAAATCAACAGCGGAACTTTTTGTCATATACAAAATCTCTATAAAAAAGAAGATATCAATACAAAACATAACGAAATAATAAGTATAAAAATTTATTTAAAAAATTCAAAGATTTTCAAACATACAATTGGTTCAAGAAATTACTCCATATGTAACCAAATGCTATCATAACATTTTATTAACTATCTAAGTTTAATGAAAAATAAAAATAAAAATATTGCAATGTACCTATGTATGAAAACCTTCAGATAAGTCTTTGTAACAAAATTATAATATATCTTGAATATATTATTTAATAAAAAAAAGAGAAGTGTATTATTAAAATATGTTATGCGACATTTTTTTTTACAAAATATCGGTTAGGTGAAGGCAATTTATTTACTAAATGATCAAATTTTTTTCAAAATTATCCAAAAATTAAAACCGCCCAAATTTTTTAAACAAATTATTAAAAGTATCGATAAAAAAATCCTAATTTTTAGATTTACGATTTGTACTCTCGGTATGTTTAAGAAATATTACTTTTTCTTCTATTCCACAGTATATTTTTATAATTCATAGAAATAAATACCTAATTTATTGAAGTAGTATAGGCATTTAAACATTATATTTTTGTTTCAATATATTTATGACAATCCCTATAGGCAGGGCCGGATTTAGAGGTGTGGAGACCTCAGAGCAACAAAGAAGTAGGGGGCCCCTGGCCCCAAATTATTTTCCAAATAAAATGAACAACTTTTTTTTAAAGTAGATTATTTTCTTTTATTAGTATTTAATAAACATATAAATATAATCGGAAACAAAATGTAAACATTTAAATATGAATATTTTATAAATTAAAAATTAAATTATAAATAAGATATTAAATAATAATAAATAATAATCTCGCATCACTCGCACATAGAAAAAGGAAAATCGAATAATATTATATTATATTATATTAATAATATTATCGCGCGTATGGCGTTCGCAGTAGCGATGGAGTTTAGGACGCGATGGATTTACTGATAAATAAACATGCTGGTCACATATAATTTCATGAATTACCCATCGGCAATCAGTGCTAAATTTATTTTTATCCTATTGGTCACTTTCAACAGGATGGTGGGGTGACAGTGTATTTGTAATTTGAGATTACTTTTCCGAAGTCTCTATTGTGGAAGCCCTTTTTGGTGGAGGCCCCGAGGCCCCGGGGCTGTCTCCCGGTTGCCCTCCCCTAAATCCGGCCTTGCCTATAAGTTACAAATTACAATATACTTTTATAATTAAATAATCAATACATTCAATGTATAATATCTATTATAGACTCAATACTGGCTCTAATGGTAGGTAGTAAATTATAAAAAATGTGGATATTTGTTTGCATCATTAGGCGATTACGGTCTATAGTCCTATAAATGATAGAATATTAATAAATGTGGACATCGTGAACATGTAATAGAATATCAGCGATTTGCTACCCACTCGATCGTAACCGAATGGGTAATCCAATTATATAACCACTATATTTTAGTGTTTGTTTATAATTGAGTGCGAACACGCGTGACAGCCTAGGTCAGTGAGCACTGAACTGTGCTTGTGTAGTTTGTACTTCATATTATTGTCGGTGATCTGAAATATTGTTTGAATTTGACTTATTTTTTATTATTAGTTCAACAATTTTAAACATACTTTTAGTATTTTATACTTTAAATCCTTTGTATTATTATGTGTTTGCTATTTTGTCTAATAGTACATATATGTTTTATGTATAGATAATATATATCTGTATACCACATACAAATACACGAGTTAATATTATACATTGAGTGTACAAATTCTTCGTTTATCTATTTTGGATTTAATACTTTAATAGAATTTATTGAGTTTCGGTATATATTTAATATAGTCGTACTAAGGGTCATAGTGGCGAATAATAAGTAAAATGGTGATTAAATATTATCTTATATAAATATAGTATATTTAAGTTAAGAGTATTTGAACATCAGTACAAATAAATGAACTAATGTAATTCCAATAAAAAAAAAAAAAATTTAATTATACTAATCTGTAAACTACATCATTAACTTTTTTAACTAGCTATGCTACTTTTAAATATATTTTTTAATTGGTCACTTATCAAAATGATAATTAAAAGTTATTATATATTTCATTATACTCTCATTCTCATTATTTCTAACCTTTTTCGGATGGCGAGACAAGGTAATATTTGTACGTGATCCCCATTATTTATTCATATTTACTGTACTATAGGTACTAATTATTTTAATTCTTAACATCAGTATGTTATATTCCATGTTAATCTATTTAATCATAAATCTTGTAAATTAAAAATTACTTTTAAAATCATGCATGTGTTATATTTAATCATTGAAGTATGAGTTTTTACTTATATGTGCTTATATAAATATAGATTTTAGATTAAAACATTATAACGGAGAAGTGGTGAGAAGCTACATCATTAGTTCCCTAATTTCACACAACTTACCCAGTAAATATTTAGAGACTTAAATAGTCACGATTATCTACGTTCTGGATTATACCTAATATAAAAATATTATGTATATAACCTTTTAAATCAATAAATGAAATTTATATTTCATTATTATCAACTACTTGTTATTAACTATCCTTCAGTACCTACGTAAAATTCATACGAAGAATGTAATCAATGCCTTTATTGATCTCATATACACAGACATTAACAAATATTTAAATTATTTTTAATAAATCAGATAAACAATAATCACAGAGTATCAATACTTAAGATAATTTAATAGTTTTGTTTAAATATCGAAAATATGGTTTCTATTTCGTTAGAAAATAAAAAGGGAATATAATTTTTTCTGGCTTCATTGCCCGTTGGCTCCTCAGTCTCGTTCGTTTTGGCGGAATAACTCTTTAAGGTTATGTATAATTGTTGATACAGATTCTGAAAACACGTTTATTGATCTATTATTCTATTTATCACTTTTTTCCTCTTCCATATCGATGTTCCCCCTGTTGAATATTGATCTTTAATCATCGTTTTTATTGAATTAAACGCGAGCACGAGTCCAGTATACTTTATAATCATAGTAACTCGTTTTCTCTCTTGCCTTATTGTGTAATCATTCTTTTTATTCACATTTTACACGTGCTTTAGAGGTTTTTAGGTACATCTAAGTAATTTTATACTCTAATTTTTATTTTTAAAATTTTTTTTGTCAAGTTATGTATTATTATTAATATTTTTTTTCAGTTTTCCTAATGGCGAGAGTACTTATAGTCGGTGGTGGAGGACGAGAAAATGCTATTGCTTGGAAACTATCACTTTCTTCAAAAGTAAGAACTATTTTGATTAACCATTTAACCAATTAACCATTTTTTCGTCATATTTATTTTTTGTAATGTTGATGTTCTACCTATGTATGTATTATGTAAAAATTTCAAACTAGAATATCAGTTGGATATTTATGACGATATATTTTATAAATAACACATACAGTTCTTATAATCATAACTTATATGTTTTTGAGAGGAACTTTGAATAGTACTTTTTTCATCTTGATGTAATAATTTTTTTTACTTAGAAATTATGAAATAAAATTACTTTTACAACACTCAGTAAAAAGAAAAAATATGTTTGTATATATATATTTAAAAAATTGGCTGTTGTATTAGTTTTTTGTGTAATAATTGTATAGCATGAAAATTGTTTTATAATGATATAAAATTAATAGTTATTATTTTTTGTACAATATATTTTTTTAAATTTTTAATTATTATTTTAAGATGATTTATGTCCTATTCTATTAAGAAATCATAAAAATAATTTGTTGCAAATTTTTAAGCGTATTAAGTTTGTTCTATAATTATATTATTTATTTATTATAAGAATATTATCATTGTTTTTTTATTCATTTAATTTTTTTTGGTTATTTATTTTTGTTTTATAATTTGAAATTTCAATCCAAGGTTAATTTGTTTTCTTTTAATAAAATGACATTCAAATGACTTCATGATTCTCAATTTTTTTTTTCTGTGTTAAAGTTTAAATATTTTTAAATTATTATGATATTTATTTATTCATGTTTTATTTTTAGGTGAATAAAATTTACATTACCCCAAATAATATTGGAGCTGTACTATTGCCTCAAGTAGAATTTGTTGATTTGAATGTTAACAATTTTGAGGTATGATAATTTAAAGTTGTTTTATTTGTGTCTAAATATATTTTAACTCTGTCAAGGATATCATTTTTCTTTGATTAATTTGTATCTGGTTTTTATATATGAATCAATAGTTTTTCAACAGATTTAAACTAATCAAACTGAATCTTATTTTAGTCAATTATGTATAGATTGGTCATTAGTATGAATGGTGTAACATATTTATCGTACATAATATATACGCATAATTTTTATTTTAGAGAAAATTGTTTATTCTAAAAGTTAATAATGGATACATAAATATTATGGTTCATAGTATCTGCAGAAATACTCTGTATTAATTTGGTATCTTTTATCGTCAAAATGCCTACCAGTTATACATTTTTTTCAGTTACGACTAGTGACATGTCCGTTCATGTTCCATTCATACTTAACAAAAAAACGATTCCTACTCTCTTTCTCCAAGGAGGTCCTATCCCTTCCTTAACTCATGTTAAATATCTAGGTATTATTTTAGATTAGAGATTAACCTGGGGTTCTCACCTTAAATCCAAAAGAAAGGTAATAAATACTAGGTCTCACTTATTACGCCCTATACTAAAATACAAACTTCCACTTCATAATAAAATTCTAATTTATAAGTCAATGCTAAGACCAATTTGGTCATACAGTGTCCAAATATGGGGTTGTGCCAAAGTAAGTAGTAAGTAACTAAAAGCAATTGAAGCCTTTCAATCGATCTTCCTTCATACAATCACATCAACCCCATGGTTTGTTTCTAATTTCATCCTTCACGAAGACTTAAATATCGAAAAAGTTAATAATTTAGTCAAAACACACTATAAAAGATTCCATTCCAAATTACATCTACACTTAACCCTTTAATTGCAAACCAACACACTGTCTCGATCTTCGGCAACTCTTCTCGCCATTTTAAAAGACGTTGGTATCGTGATCTCTTAGATTAAAACAAATAGTCTGTTCGCCTATTGAAATACATTTAAAGGATCCTATCACTGGATAGCTTCCCTGACCAATGTCTCACAGTTTAGTTTATTTAATTATCATATTTGCCCATTGTATTAATTTTAATATAGATTGTAAAAAAAAAAATCAGTTATAAATAGTTTTTGTGTATATTTATTTGTCTATAATTTAATTTAACATTTTTTCCCGATTTTATAGCTTAAATGTGCTAAATAAAAAATTGTTGATAAAGATGTTGGTATTTTTGAACTAAGTTTGATTTATAAGGCCAACCACTTAATTTGGGCAAATGGGTTTGGTCCCAACGTATCCACATTAAGCACATTCCACTGTGTATATATATATGCGTGTGTGTAAATATTTCTATTTTGACTAGATTTTTTAGTAAATAATAAATATAAAAATGTAGTATTTTTTTTTCATATCCCTGTTTTTTTTTTTTTTTTAAAAAAAAGGAATAATATTTCTATATTAAAATACATTTTATACATTTATAAAATATAAATTTTATATTATTTTAAATTAGATTTGATTTAGTACACTTATTTATTCTAGTATTTGGCAAAATGGTGCATAGAAAAATCTATTGATTTAGTGGTTGTGGGTCCTGAAGATCCACTTGCATCAGGAATTGCTGATGTGTTAGCTACTCATAATCTAAAGTGTTTTGGACCATCTGCGAATGCAGCTCGTATTGAAAGTGATAAAGAATGGGCAAAACAATTTATGGATGAATTTAATATTCCAACTGCTAAGTGGAGATCCTTTAATGATGTTAAACAAGCTACAGATTTTGTTTATTCGTAATTATTTTTATATTTTTTAGTTCAATTTGTTAATGGCATTTATTGCATTTTTATGATTTGTTTGTACAAGAGCTGATTATCCTGCTCTTGTAGTAAAAGCAAGTGGACTTGCTGCTGGAAAAGGAGTAGTGGTGGCATCTAATAAACAAGAAGCCTGTTTGGCTTTAGATGCTATCTTAACAGAAAATCGATTTGGAAAAGCTGGTCAGACTGTTGTAGTTGAAGAGTTGTTACAAGGAGAAGAAGTTTCTGTATGATATTAATGTTAATATTTATTTTACAATTTTAATTGTTTAATATTTTAATAATAATCTTGTAACAATATTTTTTTGGTGTATTGAAGGTTTTATGTTTTTCTGATGGTGTGAATATTAAAGTCATGTTGCCCAGTCAAGATTATAAAAGGGCATACAATCAAGATAAAGGTCCAAATACTGGAGGAATGGGAGCCTTTTGTCCTTGTTTTAATATGCCTCAAAATGAGCTGGACGAAGCAAGAGATATTCTACAAAGGGCTATTGATGGTCTCCGTAGTCGTGGTATTCCTTTTGTTGGTAAGTTTTCAACTTATGTAAATTTTAACATTTTTATTTAATAATTTTTATTTTTTAGGTGTACTTTATGCTGGATTAATGGTGACCAATAATGGCATCAGAGTTTTAGAGTTCAATTGTCGTTTTGGTGATCCTGAAACCCAAACTATATTACCACTTTTAGAGTCTGATCTTTATGATATTATGCAAGTATGTAATTAATATTTATGGAAATATAGTTCAAAATTGTGATATAACTAATTTGTAATTAATAAATACTCATTAGGCATGTTGTTGTGGTACTTTGGATAAAGTTAAAGTTGAATGGAAAACTGACCAATTTTGTGTAGGTGTTGTGATGGCAAGTAGAGGATATCCATTAACATCTAGTAAAGGGGATGTAATAACTGGTGAATTTTACAAATTAATTATTTTACCTTAAAAAAAAATAGTTGTAAATTTTTTAAAACTTAGTTATAATTGGACATCTTTTAGGATTACCAAGTGTAACAAAAAGTATGGTTTTTCACATGGGTACCAAGTTGAACAACTATGGAGAATTAGTAACAAATGGAGGCCGTGTATTGATTGTGGTTACCACTCATCAGGAATTAGTTTTAGCTGCAGCCAGAGCCACTATGGCTTGTGGTAGAATAATGTTTAATGGTGCACAATTTAGAACTGATATCGCTCATAGAGGAATTGCTAGGTAGTATATTAACTCATAATAGTTTTTGTCAATATTAAACTAAAAATTAATGTTTAATTCTAGAGCAATTCTTGCTATGGGTGCTACAACATATAAATCTAGTGGTGTGGATATAACTGCTGGTAATGATTTAATTCCAATTTATAAACAAATGGTATCTGTGACAAAACGACAAGGAGTGCTTGGAGATTTGGGTTCATTTGGTGCTATGTTTGATCTTAAAGCTGCTGCATTCCGAAATCCGATTCTTGTATCCAGTTCTGATGGAGTTGGCACTAAATTAAAGGTACACCAAATTATAGGAATAGTTTACTAATTTTTTTTGTTATTTTATAAGTTTTTATATTTATAATGCTATTTAAAGGTTGCTTTAACATGTAACAGTCATGAATCAATTGGACAAGATCTTGTAGCAATGTGTGTAAATGATATAATAGTTCATGGTGCTGAACCATTATTTTTCCTTGATTATTATGCAACTGGTCGATTAAATGGAGGAAATGTTGTTCAAGTTGTAAAGGGAATTGCAGATGGTTGTCATCAAGCTGGATGTGCTCTTATTGGTAATTTTTTATTTTAATTTTTTATTTAAATTTTTGTATATTTTTACAAAATTTATTTTTAGGTGGAGAAACAGCCGAAATGCCTGGTCTTTATCACAATCATGATTATGATGTAGCAGGCTTTGCAGTAGGAGCAGTAGAAAAAGATAAGATTTTACCTCGTATTACTGATATTGTTTCTGGAGATATTGTAATTGGTTTAGAATCAAGTGGTGTTCATGCTAATGGCTTTAGTTTGATTCGTAAGATAATGGAAAGGGGTTGTCATAAATTTACAGAAGAAGCTCCTTTTAGTTTGGATAAGAAAACCTATGGTAAACTATAAATTTATATTATTCATCAATATAATGTAAAATTATTTTTGAAACAGAATGATTAAAAATTAAGCAAATAGTACAATATAATCAATACAATACTGAAAACATTTTGAAATCAATTAAAAATATTTTTTAAACAAATCTTCTTCTTCTACTTCGCCTTCCTCCCAACTATTTGAGGTTGGCCACCCTTGTCCTACACCTCCACTTTACTCGGTCAATCACATCTCCTCTGCACACACCGACAGCCCTCATGTCATTCTCCAAAGTCTCCAACCATCTCTTTTTTGGTCTTCCTCTTCCTCTTTTCCCTTCAACGTCCATCTTCATAACCACTCTTACTGCATTCGTTTCCTCTCGCCTCATCACATGCCCAAACCATCTCAGCCTATTTTCTCTCATCTTGTCCACAATTGGCGCTACACCAACACTACCTCTCTTTTTAAACAAATAGGTTTAGATCGATTAAGTTAGTCATAAGATAAATGTATTTCAAATTTCATTAATTTTTTTCCAAAATCGTTTTAACTATAAAAATTTTATTGTATAGATAGGTGAATAAAAGACATTTTTACTAATTAATGTAGCAAACAGATTTAGTATCAAATCCTAATTTTACATTTAATTATAGTAAAAGTAATAATACAGTTAGAATTATATTTACATAGTACTTATCTCTAGTTTATCAATGTTTTAGTTTAATTGGTTTTTACTTATTAGCTTAATTAACTATTACAGGTGAAGAATTATTGAAACCAACGGAAATTTATGTTGAACGTTTATTACCTTCAATAAGAAACGATCATATAAAAGCTTTGGCTCACATTACTGGAGGTGGATTAATTGAAAATATTCCACGTGTTTTACCAAAAAATATGAAAGTTATTTTAGACGCTACAAAATGGGAAATACAACCGGTATTTGGTTGGATAGCTGCAACAGGTATATTATATTAAACAATTATATTAAAAATTACTAATATTCTATTTGATTAAATAGGTAGCATTAATGAGACAGAAATGTTACGGACATTGAACTGTGGATTAGGTATGGTATTAATAATTGATGGTAAACACACAGAAGATGTTCTGTGTGCAACTAATGGTAAAGTTATTGGCATTGTTGATGAAAAAATGTCTGGTAAGTTTCATCTATTTACACATAACTAAGTAGATTTTAATTTATATAGACTGTTGGAATACATACATACATATATAAAATATATATGTATGTATGTATGTACAGTAGAACCCCTCTCGTCCGCCCTCGGCTGGTCCGCCGCTCCGGTTGATCCGACCATAGTATTATCGATTTGAATACTATGTAATTTAAAAATACAATTTGGATTTTCCACTTTATAGTAGATATTAGGTTGAATATTGCAGCCAAGTCTAGAATGTCACTTGCTAAACAAAAATCTATAATTGACTTTTTTTCTAAGTAATGTAAAATGTAATTAATTTCTGATATAATCTTGTATATAATATGTAAATAAAAAAATGTTCTGTATATTCTTATAATCCGACCTTTTTCGGGTTCCGACCACACCCCCAGTCCCGAAGGTGACGGATTAGAGAGGTTGTACTGTATATATATATATATAATTTAGAATTAAAGACAGATCAAAGTATGAACTTTCATTAATACTTGTAGATGAACCATCTGTTGAAGTAAAGAAATTTGCAAATTCTATGGAGCCATTGATGCGTCCTCATATACAAACTTATGTAGCAACTAGGATGCATCCAAAAATGCGTGTAGCTGTTCTCATATCAGGATCTGGAACAAATTTGCAGGTACAGTTTTATCATTTATTAATTTTAGTTTTTAAATAAATATTAGGATTTTCAATTTTTGTTTTTGAAATATATAGGCATTGATTGACACAACAACTGATGATCCGTCCATGATGTCTGAAATCGTTTTAGTAATTTCTAATAAGCCTGGAGTAGAAGGCATAAGCCGAGCAAGACGTGCCGGAATATTAGCTTTGGTAATTTAATAAAAAAATGTATTTATTTATTTATTTTTTTTTTTATTAAATATATTATTTATATATGTTTAAATAAATATAGGAAATAGATCATACTCGATTTAATACTCGTGAAGAATTTGAAGATGAAATGTTAAAAGCTTTAGATCAAACTCAAATAGATGTTATTTGTCTAGCTGGTTTTATGCGAGTGTTAACCAAAAAATTTGTGAACAAATGGAAGGGTCGCTTATTAAATATACACCCTTCACTTTTACCTTTATTCAAAGGACTGAATGCTCAAAAACAAGCCCTAGAATCTGGTGTACGAGTTAGTGGATGTACTGTGCATTTTGTAGAGGTAAACTTCAATTAATTTAAAATATAAAATTTTCAAATTTATATATTTGTATTTGTGTTTATAGGAAGAAATTGATACTGGAGCAATTATTGTACAAGAAAGTGTGAGTATAGATATTGATGATACTGAAGAAAGTCTTATTGAAAAGATTAAGGAAGTCGAACACATAGCTTTTCCAAAGGCCTTAAAGTTGTTAGCTACCAATCAAGTATATTTGGATAAAGATGTTGGTAGAGTAAAATGGTTAACAAATTCAAGTGATGTGTTTAGAAATATTGTTTAATGAATGAACAATAGTTTTCAAATTTGTTTATTTATTTGTTCATTAGTTATAAATATTATTTTTTATAAACTTATAATTCTTCACATATTGTTATTAAAAATTGTATGTTTCTTATATTTATTTAACATAACGTGTTATATAGTATATACAAATGTATATAGTAACTTCTATGTTACTCAATTGTGTGCCAATTTCATAATTATTTTATAAGAGTCATTACATTTTTATATATATATATATATGTGATTTTTTTTATAATAAATACAATTTTATCTGTCTAAAAAAACCTTTACATTTTGAGTTATTTGTTACCATTTTTTTTTTTTTTTTTAAGAATTAATTTTATAATTAAATAATAAAATATTTCTCAAGAAACTTAATTAGACTTAATTATTATTTTTTAATAAAGTGTTTATATGAATAATTTATCAAATTATATTATCCTGTTGTATTATTTGTTATTAATTTTTCTTTCTTCAACAATTTATATATTATTAAGAATTCCTTTAACAGATGATTTATCCTGTATTTTTCAAAATCATCAATGATTTTGGTGATGAATTGTTAGAATTAACAAAGAAAATTTACAGTGCATGTTGACATATTTTATGCTATTCTACTAGTCTACAATTTACATTTAGATTACTACATCTTGACTCTTGTCTAGTCTAGTTGAATGTTAAGTTTTTAAATTAAGTTTCTAATCATAATATCATTCATATAGGACGAACGTGGATCATCAAATATTTTAATTACTTTCTTAGAATGGATAAAAAGAACATTGTTTTTAGTAAAATCATTGATTATAAATAATAGTATTTATAAGCAATGGTTACATTAAAGTGTCTAATCAAATAAACTTAAATGAAGTGAATGTCAATATTGTTTTTTCTGGACAATGGTTGATGTAATAGAAAAACCAAATTTCTTAATATGGTGGGTTGAACATTAAATGTTAAAACTTTTGCAACAACAAAATAGGTGACTACAATTTTGGAAAATCAAAAATTTCAATAATATAGTGTATTTCGAAATTATGTAATGTCTAACTAAATAGCTTATATGGATTAATAGAAATTCGTTACATTTCTGATTTAATCATTATTTTGTAACTTTTATAAATAATGAATTTCTAGTATTTTTATTTTTATTTTTGGGTTACAAAGAAAATGATATGAAAAGCATCCAATTTTCAACACTTAAGAGTAAAAATTAAAAATGTTATGAATATTTGACTACAAAAATATTACAGATTTTCTTGTTTTTATTTTTTTTTAAAAATTAATTTAAACGCTCGTAATATTTTTTTTTATCATATACATATATTTATATAAAAGAAACTTAGTGTTAAATTATCCTGGCATTTTGTTATATCAAAATTATTTCATCGACATTTTCAAAAATAATTTAAGAAATCAAAAATTTTAATTTTCTGTATTAGCTAAAAACAAATCGTTTGAATATTATACCATCTATAACAAACAGCGATGTAAGCATATAGTAAAAATTTCAGATCACAAGGATTAGTAGTTTTTGCGTTACGAAAAAAAACAAAAATTCAATTTTATCGAAAATAGGTACCTATGACTATGCTCTAAATTTTTCCGTATTTTATATATATCAGTTTTTGTCATTATTAAGAATTTAGTTAGGGAATTAATTAAATGACCCCTTCCAAAATACCAGCTAGACATTTTCTACCAGAAATCTCATGATTTTAGGAGTATATCTGCGATAAAAAAAAATAGTCGAAATTGTGTACACAATCTTAAAAAAAATAGTGGAATAGTAAAATAGATGTACAATTTTTTGTAGTGAAGGTTAAAATCTATTGAAATTTTATGTTTTCCATTTCATTCTTTGTTTTTCTCAATTATTTAAGATATTTAAAAAATGACTTCTTAAAAGTACCAACTAGAATCCATTTCTTATTTTTTTTTTCTTTGGTATTATTTGGTGATGTACCCTTAGTCGAAATCGTATACACAGTAAAATAAAACTCATATAATGGTAAAACTGATACATTCCTCGTTTCATACAGAATCTTAAACAATTCAAAATTGGAAAATACTGCTATTATGTAAAATATTTAGTTTATTCTTAATTGTTATTACAAAGACTATTATTACATCAATAATTTTGTGACTCATAAAATAACCATGACAACAAACAATATTGTATCACATATTTAATGTATTCCTAAAATGAATGTGACCGTTGAATAACGATGAATGCAAAATAATGAAGATTTTTTTATAAACTAAAATAACACAATAATGGGAGTAAATATACACTAAATATTAATTATCTTGTTTTGTTAGTTTAAATGATAATGAAAAAAAAAATGTTTTCTATATATAGGATTTAAAAGCAACTACAATTAAAGATGCAATAAAAAATTGGGAAGAAGAAAATAAAGAATCGGCGAGTGAGGCTACAAATGTTTGCTTTCAATTTCAATGGCCACCGATTGAAAAAATGGACAACAATTTGTCAATTCTAACAAAAT
Source organism: Sipha maydis (assembly GCA_034509805.1). NCBI lineage: Eukaryota > Metazoa > Arthropoda > Insecta > Hemiptera > Aphididae > Sipha > Sipha maydis. The sequence goes on from JASXSY010002982.1 coordinate 107,244, forward strand.
GCGAGTATGTGTGGTATTGTTAATATAATATAATATTTATTAATTTTTAATTTATTAATTTTTAATTTATCAGTTTTTCATAAACATTTAACAGCAATATAATTGTATATTTTTAAATATAAATAATAAGTAGGTAATAATACATTTTAAATTTATTTAGAAAATTATCATTAAGTACAAACATGATCGAGAAAATAAATGGTCTTGCTGCATTAAGGAATTTAAAAATTTTATCTCTGGGAAGAAATTACATTAAAGCTTTTACTGGACTTGAACCATTGGCCGATACTTTAGAAGAGTTATGGATATCATATAATTTTATTGAAAAAATGAAAGGAGTTCTAGGCATGCGAAAACTTAAAGTATTACACATGTCTAATAATAATGTTAAAGAATGGGCAGAAGTAAATAAGCTTGCAGAAATGGAGAATCTTAAAGATTTTTTATTTGTTGGTAAATTATTATTACATTTGTTATTTTAAAAATTAAAATAATTTACTAAGTATAAATAAAAAATTTTCAACTGCATTAAATTGAACATTGGTTAGTATAATATCGAGATTATTCATTTACATTTGTAGCCTATAGCAGGGGTGGCCAACTTTGATAGACCTGCGATCGACCTCCGAGTTTTTGTAGGTGGTCGCGATCGACAAAAAAAAAAAAAAAAGGTTGTCAATAAACAAAAAATATATTATATGTACAGGCGTGTTACACTTATTTTATTAATTTATATATACTTTATATATATATATATATATATATTAATTTATACTAGGTATATATGTATATATTTATTATATTCATTGTAACTGTCATTGCAGACTGGTTCGATTTATCAGTTTATACGAACGCGATAAAGGCCATTAATAGGAAGTAATGCAGGCTATCCATCCAATAATACGATAGATATCAGTGTATACTCTTGTTTTTCATAGTTATTTATTGTCTTTTTCTAAATCTAATTTTTACATTCGTGGGATATACAAAGATACACAAATTGTTCAAAAATTTAAGAAATGCGAAAGGGTGTCGCGATCGACCGGTTGGCCACCCCTGGCCTATAGGATGTATTAGTTATAGTATTAGTTATAGACTGTTGACTATTTATTAATTTATTAATATTATTTCAATTGTATAATGGTTGCCAATATATTCTAATATTAGATTGGATATTTCTATTTTATTTTAAGTATTAAGATATACTATAAATCATAAATTGACATAAGTATTAAAATAATAACTCATTGTTTAGTATACCTACATCTTAATAATTCATTTTAATTTTACTATTTTTACCTTGATAAGGTTGAATATAATTGACCAAAAATAATAATTTACATTTGACACATCTTATTTTATTTTATGGTTGTTATTTGATTTATGTATGGGTAATTCCGATATTAGCCCAATAACCTTTTCTGAGTTATTATATATGCTTAATAAATAATAATATATATATATAATAATAATAATAATATTTTATAATTTTCTTAGGAAATCCACTTTATGACTGTTTGGATGAATCAGTTTGGCGTAGTGATTGTATAAGAAAACTTCCTAAATTAGTAATACTAGACGGAGTTCCAATTATAAGAGATTGAAAGCAGACTGGTTGTATAAATAGTGTTTTATTTGAAAGTAAAATGCATAATAATGATGTTTAAATTAAATGCACATAAGTAATCTCAAATCACCTAACAACTGATATTGTTATAATAACATTACAAGTTTACCTGATAGAAAAAATAACACATGTTGGTAATATGTTTAACATTTTAAGACATACATATGTCATGTAGTATCAAAAATAAAACCTGTATAGAAACAAAACGATTAATTTGGAATTGTGATTTTTAATGTTGTAAAATTTACTTATTAACTTTTGTAATCTGAGAAACTACTTAATTTTTAGAATATATCGACAGAATAGATATTATTGTTATATTATATTCAGTTAATCAAGCAAAAAGTTTTTAATAACGAGTAAGAACATGGTAGGTAACAAGAAAAAATCACTCTTAAATTTCATGAAATTTTTAATTAAATATGTAAGTACTTATTTAAAGCCATAACATGATTGGAATTATATTATTAAATTGGTATTGTATAAAAATTTAACGAATCCTAAATGGTAAGAATGTAAAGCAAAGATTTTTTTAATTCCCAGTACAATAATGATTTAAATATTATATTTTAAATGATTCAAATGTTAATGCGTTTAACAACTCATTGTTTAATTTTTTAATTATGTTGTATAATATAAAAATAATTACTTATTATGTACCATTTTAGTTTTTCATAACATATTTCATAAACTAGTAACTTAATCTAAAAGGAATTTGACACATCAACCTTACCCGACCATTTTTGATAGGAATGTTGACACAGCGATACCCACACAGGGGATATAATTTGGTGCCACTACTGATACTTGATAACTTGATATTAAATTAGAACAATTCAATAATATGAATGAAATGATTAAGGTAAAATAAAATTTTATAACGTATTTTTTTTTATTATTTATTTATGAAAACAGTATTTCTTAGAAATTAAATTATGCTACCATTTAATTATGTTACATTAATATTGTGAAAATGTTTTAAATTTTAATGTTTTTATTATGAAATTATTTATCTAGGCTTTATATTTCTTTGGTACAATTAAAGTATATTAGACATAGTTGTAACGAATATCCAGACTTATTAGTGCTCAAGAGTTGATAAGATCTTATTTGTTAACTTTTTCTTTTATAATCATAATTAATAATAAGATTAGAGGAATTAATTTTCCTTAGGGCCAACATTGAGATTATTGAACTAGAGTTCGTTGATCTGATCTACCAATTGTGACTTGATAATGAAATATAAATCTTATAGTTTCGTAAATTTATCATACTATGTAATATATGGGACATTGTTTTTTAAAAAAGTATTCTTTACGAGCTAAAAAAAAAGCATTCCAATGTGTGTGTATGTGTGTGTGTGTGTGTGTGTGTTTTCATATAAATTACTATGAACTTTATAAACTAATCGAGTTGTAAATTAGTTATTATGTAAAATGTTCAGAATATTAAAATTGGTAAGGCAAAAATTGAGCGCTTGTCCTTCATATAACTTCGCTCTTGGATGAATATTAGTATTAGCATTGATTATAAATACTATTAATATATAGTATTTATAATCAATGGTATTAGGTATACGAGAATCAGGAAGTATAAATTTAAAAGTATAGTCGCCTATACGAATTGTTAAATTTTAATAACGATTTTGAGCAGCGAATAAATTCAGAGAAACCAATATATTGAATATTTTATTTAAAATACTTATATGTTTTGTGTTTTGTAGAATAGAGGAATTTTATATTTTTTTAAAAATGTAAATTAAGTATTCTGTGAAATTGATCGATAAAATTCAATATTTTCGAATTTTTCCTTAGATCACTAGAAAATCAAAGTTTCAAAAGTACCTACTACCAAGTTTAATTTTTGAGTTGATACATCTACCGTGTATCTGTATGACAATTTTATTAAATTAGAGTTTAATCACAGAGAGAAAAAATGAAAAAATTCTCCATGACTTTACCTTCAAATTATAATTAATACCTATTCGATTTATTTAATCATGGTTAGAAATAATAATGTTTGTCATTAAAAATTGTTTTTTTTTAATTATATTTATATATATATATATAAATATATGCGTGTACAAGTTATTGCTTAATATGATTGTGTTTAGTATCTTCATAATGCTAATTAAATACAATCATGTTGTGATAACTCAAATCTTGAGGTTAAATAAAAAAAATTGAATTATCAAGATTAATTAATATTCAAATATATCCGAAAGAGTTTAAAACGTAATTATAATTGAAAACGGTTGGTGTGTGGTGCAGTTTTATTGAAACATTGATTTTATAATTTACAGTATACTGTACGATATATGGAATTTAAGTTGATACGCATATAATTATACAAATTATTACACATGATGCGTATTTGTTATACCAATGTATTAAAAATAGTAACAAAAATGTTAAACGTGAGTACAACTTTTGTACTTCATACGTTAATATAGTGCTCTATTGGACCGTGCTGATCGTAACTTTAGTTATGAGAATGACTAATTCGGTACATATTTATTATTATAGTTTAATTCATTAATACCTATATATAATGCATATCACATGCAAAAAAATATTATGTAATCTATTATACTATGTGTTATCATACTATATGCACATTGAATAAAATTGTGTTTATAACTGAAAGAAAAAGTAGTGTATATTTTTTCTAATCGTCAATTTAAAAGGTCAGTATATTTTTTATTGAATGTTGAAAATTGTTTAAAATAATCGTATACAACTGTCGGCTGTATTGCAACATTACCATTAAAAACTACTATAGTGCTCAATAGATAATTAATAATTAACTTTATCGTAAACTGATGCGACGTTTGACCGCATGATTGTAGTGAATTAGTTCATAATCGACGGCAACTTTTCCGTTATGACGCGCGAATTTAGTTAATTATTTAGTTTATAATTTAGTTAAAAAATTAGTATAAAATAGTTTAATTATTTATTAATAATTTAGTTAGTTATTTATTAATTATTACATTTATATTTTTAGTTTCTAGATTATACAATTCTAAACAAAAGTGACGCGAGCCGTCAAAAATGTATTAATATCTTACTATACAAATGTGAATACGTTTTTCACTCTAGGAGAAAATGTCATCGTGTACAGTACTGCCATTGATTTTAGAATATTCTAAAATCAATGGTACTACGATACCCAAAAAAAAATTAATGTGATCGTTTGTACAGAATCTTTTGACATCGACGACTGCAATGGCATGTCAATCGTAGTTCCAAGCGTATCGTCTAGCGATTAGAATAATAATTATATTAATCCCTGATGTATATGCTTTGGTTTTACACAGGTAATTATTGAAGTAATAAAGTCCAAACATTATTTTATCTCGAGTGTTATTACCGCATTATCAAATTTATTACTAAATAACATATATCATTTGTACTTAAAGAACAATAGTTCTTTATTATCGTGTCCCAATTGTATAATTTGTTTATGTTATAATGTAATCGATATTTTTGTACTCTGATTCACATCGACTAGTATAGTTAACCCGAAATTCCACTGCGTAAAACTATTATTTTTATAATTCATATAGATAAGTGGTGACTATAAAAAAAAATAATAGTAATGTTATTTATTGAAATGACAACCGGTATATAATGTAATCGAGAAGGTTTAGTTGCATTAGAAAAGAACAATATAAATACTTACGTGGCTGCATTCCAAAATATTTACCACTTACGATACCACTTAACTCTTTTATGTTATAAAAGACGATCGAAAACAGCGATTTATCCTATATGTTGTCTTCGTACTAGCTATAAGGACATTTTTACGTATTTCAACATATCAATCCATTTCGAGGGTCTAGTATTAAAAGAACGTATCAACCAATTCCTTAATTTTTAGAAAAGCAATTAAATAATTGTATTTTCTATTTTGATAGATGCAGAAAAAAGAATTAAAGTTTTGATTTTTTTGTCTTTCCTTATTCATTATTAACTTGTTCTTTATCAAAATTTCTACTAATAAATACTTGAAAAAATTAATATTTTATGCTAATAATCAAAATATCGCATTTTTGGTTGTTACGTTTCTTTAAGACTAGACCCTCAATTTATGACGAATAGTGATACAATACAGTAATTTTTGAAAAAATATTTGAATTCTTTATGACATTTATACTTCAGATTGTTTTCTCATATTTATAATTATTTTGTTTTGTGTATAGATGAAAATTAAATAACAAGTAGTACATATAATTTAGTAAAATCATTTTTTATTTGAATGGGATTTAGATGACATGCCAAAAATGTAGGAAAGTCAATCTTCAGTAAAATATCCATTTAAAGTCACATCACATTTCATTTTCAATTGGTTATAACCCTTATGAGCTTAATACTCTATTAAATAAAATAAATAAAAATAATTTGGTTATTTTTTGTAATGTATAATAAGGTGCGTATTTAACTAAATTATATGTTAAATTATAAGATTATGAAATTAAAATTAAAAATACAGGTGAGACTCGACAGTCAAGGAGGTACAAGGACAGGTGAATGGATAATGCTTTAATAACTTTGATAACTGCTTTAATGAATACTCTATTGGTTTATTACATTTGAAACAGTGCCGTATCTACCCTCTGTGGTGCCCTTGGAAAATTTAATTTTGGCACTAAATTTATACAGAATAACCAAATTTAATATAACTTAAATGCGCCCCTTTACTTTACTTTGCCCTTGGTAACCACCCATTGTACTAACCTTTAGTTACGGTACTAATTTGAAGCCAATTGTACTAAAGATATGTCTAAAGATATACGAATAGCAGCTGAACAACATTTCTTTATAAGATTTGCAATCACAAATTTCTTATATTTAATGGAATAATGCATTGCACAACTCTAGACGGTGCTTATTTCAAAATTCGAACTCCTTAAAAAAATCGACTTTAATTTTTTCTCAGTTTTTTTGATTATTCGAAAACTGTTTAGGAATTAAAAAAATGAACCACCACTAATGGTTAGGTTATGCAAGTTATACACTATTGTATGTCCTATGCGATTATTGTAACAATCCTTTTAGTTGAAATGATGTAGATTATGTAAATTTATTTATTATTATGTAAATTATATACACCGGAAAAAAAAATTAAAAATTAAAACCCATATCATGGTAAAATCAATTCATTCCTTATTTCACCCAGAATTTAAAATTAAATATGGTTTGCTTAATACGAATAATTTATTAAACAATTTCTATATTTTCTTGAAGTACCGCACAACTTACTTACCTTCAACAATAGCGAGTGGCTTGTCTGTAAATTATTAAATCATAAAATCAATGCTACAACAGATTATTGCCGAGAAACAATTTGAAACGTTTCATAGTAAGCATATCAATACAATGGAGAATTAAGTATTCAAACTTGCTCTTGAGGATTAATTATAAACATGCTGAGGAGGAAAATTATAGATCATAGAGTTCGTCAATATTGAGTGATATTTAGATTCGCATTTTCATTCTACAATTTTTTTTCTTATTACACAGTAAAATGTTGAAATTGATTATTGATTAAAATAATTTTTAGGTTGATTAAACTACTTATTGATAAGATATGCGAAATTACATCTGCATTTATATTGTGTAAAAGTGTTATTTGAAAAATGGACATGGACATCTCTTTTATAGTTTCATCGTTTTATGCATAGCGGAACTTGAAATTAGATATGTCCGTTAAAACTGTCCAAATTGAACGAACTGTTATGTACTTTTCCATAGAAAACCAAACAAAGTTTCATAGCTCTGACTTTTATTATAATAACTGGTAATCGTCAGTGGCGGCGTGAACGCATTGATTTGACGCGGTTGCGTCACGAAAAAAAATGGTGAGTGGGTGGATGTTAAAAGTTGACGTTTGTAGTTGAGTATAAGCTAGAAACTTGTTTTAACGTAATCGATTGAATATAAATTAAATCCACAATAATCAACAGCGCAAAAGTGCCAATAGATTAAATGTTGAGAATTGTCGACTGCGTCATCGAAATATTATGTTCACGCCGCCAGTGGTAATCGTTATAATATAATAAAATATATTATATTATCATTATAATATCGTTATAATAACGTTATTATTATCGACATCTTCAGCAGTCCGTTAGGCATTAACATCAAAATACATAACGATTATTTTTCCTTTTCTCTTTCTTTCAAACATATGGGCGTGTAAATACAGGCCAGAAGAATCCGATGGAATTTCGATGGATACGCGATTCAATTCCATCTCATTTGAGCGCGTAGCCGAAAACCGTGTAAAAGAAGATCCGGATAATTCCCACTGTAATTTTTATAGCACACCCGGATCGGCCGAATCCTCGCGACGCCAGCTATTCCGCTAGCGCTCACCCGTCGCTTGGCCCGGTGCACACGGCGATCTGCTCCGGATCAACCGTTCTTTCGTCCGCCCCCGCAGCAGCACTGGATACCGATCGCCCCGCCCGCGTAAGGCCGGTCGCGTTCGACGCCGGCCGGTAACCGTCGTCGCCGGATCGGGGCGCCCCGCCGTTCGAGCCGCAGCAGCCGGCGGCGGGTGGTCGTGGTGCTGGTGCGTTGAGCCCGTGTACCTTCTTTCGCGTCACAGTGGTCGTCCGGCGCACACGCACGCGATTCAGCGTCCCCAGGCAACGGCTGCAGCGACGACGCAGTAACAACACCGTTCGACGTCACCAAGTATATACCGCTCGCGACCAGGGAATATTTTCTGTGTGTGCGTGTGCGTGTGTGTGTTGTTGAGGTACGGACGTGTGCGTGTCTCCGTCTCTCTCCGTGCGGTCGTCGGCGCACACGTATTTCGGGTCTTATTCTCCCGAATCGATACGTTAATATTTCGTCCGCCTTAATATTGTTTTTACTCACCTGCAGCAGCAGTACACCACTACATCTACCTGTACGTGTAACGCCGGTATACTTGTAACTCATTGTATTTTAATATGTTTTCATCGTTTACATAGTATTCAGTCGAGTTTTCTCATATTGCTGTCGATAATTTTAATTGTAATACCCACATTTCTTTCTTTTTTTTCTCGATCAAATTCAGAGCCAGCTCGTCACCAATCGATTATTATAATTATAAAATACGGAACCGCTGCCGAAGCGCAAAAGCTGTACGCTGCCGTCGAGAACTTCTAATTCAGTCTGAAGGTAATGTTTTTTTTTTTTTTTATCTTTACACCTACAAAATATCTTGTCGCTAGTAAAAATATCGAAAATTTATTATAATTGTTATTAAAATAGGAAAACATTTGCTTCTGTGTTATTATTATAATACGCGTTAAGATAATAATATTATTAATATTATTATTATTATTATTAATATTATAATAAGCATATTATGCTTGTCATGCGGTTTTATCTAAGCGAAAAATTCAAATCGTAGACGAGCTTATTGTCTACCGTTTCAGTTGTTAAGTAAATTCCCTAGCCATTTCCTAGCTTATCGAATATATCGAAAAGAGAGATGGTAATCTAATGTTAGTTTGAACGAAAACAGATATTGGACTTTATGTTTCTATAGCTTATACTATTGAATTTATGGGCATAGAACGCGTTGTTTCTGAAATGTGATATATTATTGTTTTTCTTACAGTGAACAGGTAGAACTTTAGAGCTGAAATTACTAAAATTAATATTTTCTAAAAAAAAAAAATTATTAGTGATTTTTCACTTTCGGTGTTAGATTATAATTTCAATATTGTGAAAACACTTAAATCTTGTATATGTCAGCATTCTTTAATTATATTTAATAGCGTATTAGGAATTTCTTGAATTATTGATTTCCCGATTTGAGATTAAAAATTAAAATACAAAAAAATATCCATTTATAGAAATCCGGGCAAAGAGGAAAGCATCTTAAATATCCCTCGCCTCTTCGTCGACTATGTCACCGGATCATATATAAACAGATATACATTACACAGCAGTGTGCTCAGCAGAGATAATGAAAGTGCGATTTATCGTTGCATACTAAATCTTTTTTATTTGTTATGTAGTTACTATAATGGCATTGTATTATACTATGTATGATTGTTTTTTTTAATTAGCCACATTTTTTTAACTAACCTTTATAAAATTAATTTTAAAACATTCAAATAAATTATACTATATAGTATGAGTGTGGTATTTTTTTTATATAAAGTACGAAGGACCTATGTATTTAGATCTCGGTAGTTTTTTTTTTGATGAGGAAAATGTTTGAAATACTTTACGGTTACTGTTATTTGTTTCTATAATTTTTTTTATATTCAATTTTTATTAACCTTCAGTTAAAAACCATTTAAGTTCCATAATTATATAATTCAAATATATATTTTTTATAAAAATGTATTATGGTTCTAATAAATACTCGTCGTCTTTTATTCTATACCCTTTTTACACCGACCTTGTCCGCGAGTTTTCGCAGTCGTGTGAAACTTGTGAAAGTAGAAATGGTGATGTTGCGATTATACCTGTTTGACGTAGCACCTGACAGCTGTATAAATAATTCTTTTTTTCAATTGCGTACTGTGTAAGTAGATAGCGCATAGTAATAAATTAAAGGTATAATCATATTTATTCGCAGGGACGTGTTTGCCGTTTTCAAGTAATGGTTGGCATAAGAATTAATTAATTTTTTTATTTATCTGAGAATTAACCTTGTTGTAAAGTATTCGCATGTAATATATTTATTTTATATATTGTGGTTTAGGAGAGAATAATTGGGGGAGGGAGTAAACGTATCGCAAGTATCGATAAAGAAAAATTTATGTTAGAAGTAGTATGAATATTTTTTTTAAATAAGATAAAGAATAATCAATTTTAGTTCAAGAACTTCTTACTCTATTTTACATTTAAATACCTTTTTATACTTATTATCTAATTTTCATGTATTGGTACATCTGAATACTCATCTGGTACCTAGTTCATTAGTTTAAAGAAGGTAATTTATCGAAAAAAGTTCATTTTTTTATGTATATTTTTTATACTGTATGATGCCTAAAGTAATCAAAAGTAATACAAGCAGAAATAGATAAATATGGTCAGAAGTATTTATTTAAATACATGTCATAAATACGTATAAGAAACGAGCAATCTATATGTAAATCATCGAAAAAAAATATAAAAATGTAGAAATAAATTTTATTTGCTTTTATCATAGGTAAGTTTATTAAAGTTCTATAAATTAGTTTAATAATATTAATATTAGAAAAAACAGTTTTAAGGTTATATTTAAAACAAAAATGTTATAGTTGAAATCTCTTAACCTCGATGGGAATAATGG
>JASXSY010002983.1:0-14711 GCA_034509805.1 Sipha maydis
ATAAAGCATTTAATTTGTATTGAAGAAAATATAAGTATAATACAAAAATATGCTTTGAAAATGAATGAGTAAATTTTTATTTAGTTGGTTTATGAATGTATTTATATTTTTATACAAATATTTTTTGAAATTTGCGCCCCTCTATGGTTAGCGCCCGGAGCACGTGCCCCGGATTGCCCCCCCCCCCCTAGATCCGGTACTGGTGGAATGGGATACAGTCAAGGTCACACTCCAATTTTCGTGTCCCCAACTATAACTACGTAATTTAATACACCGTCACATATACAAAGGAAATATTAAAAGAATGACACAAATTCAACAGAAACTCATTTACTTTATTTGTCTAATGTCACAACTAATTATAGACCAGTCTCACTCGAACACAGGCCGACAATCAATAAACAAAAAAACTGCACAGATAATGTCTGGTACATGACTAACTTAAATATAACAACGGTCTGTCATTGAACAGAGCCGATATTACTGGACCGCAATCTGGCCAACCTTGAAGAGGTAAAAGAAGATTGAAGATAAGTCTTCCAGTCAGTGCGTAAACCAAGGAATACTAGCGGTAATGCGATTGACCAAAAAGAATCTTCATGGCACATAACAACAATTTAGAGAGAGCGGTGCCAACGTTTAACGACAATATTTGACTGTGGGCAAGGGTGGAACTAGGGGGAGGAAGACGGGGGTTCGTCCCCGGGCGTAAAATTTTAGAGGGTGTAATTTTTATAGTATATGTATACAGAAAATATATTTATATATTTTTTAATGATAATGTGTTTAAAATTCAATATGTATGATTGTATGATAATTATTAGAAAAAATTATAGGGAAGGGTATTTGATTCTTAGCTTATGATAGGACGTAATTTTAACATTTTTCCCGGGCGTAACTATTTCTAGTTCCGGTTCTGACTGTGGGCAATAACTATAATACGGCCAGCGAAACTGAAGTGTACCCGTCGCGCATCTAGTGGTCGTTTTCATGAAAACCAGGGGCTCTAAATATTCTTGTTATGTTTTATTATAGCGGATGCATAATTGCATTGAGGCTGTTATGTTTTATGAATTATCTTGAGTACCCTTCGTAAATATACAATAATTGTAATGTATAATATAATAACCTGTTATTGTGTGCGACCATCCCATGTCGAATTTCTGTTGATTTTAATATAAACCTTTTCATCTGCCAAATAATCTGTATGTTATTGTCATACATATCATTTAGATAATATGTATTATATTATATTATGAAAGTGGTAAGGCTTCCACCTTACCACTGACAGTAAAATCCCATATAACTGATTTGGGCAAAATTCAAAAGGAGAGTAGCTGAAAAATATTCTACTTTTAATATTACTGATATTGAGGCATTTGTAAATAAAGAAATTAACACGATAACTACTAATGATTGGGCTAAATGTGGAGAACGTTGCATGAAACTTCAAGAGGAATATTTCCATAAAGCAAGACTGAGAGATGAAATATTAACCTATAATTTTAACTACTGATCCAGATTACAGCAATTCGAGCGACGAGTAGATTTTTATGATAATTATTAAAATTTGAAAAAAATTGTTGATATTTTAAATGTTATTATTATTATTTAAAGTTGGACGATGTAATAATAAATTAATAATGAATGTGTAAACTATAAAAAGTTATGTCATTATGGTAAAGGGCCGTTTCATAACCAGGGGCGGATATAAAAATTTTCCGCCCCTATGCCGAATTAAATTTGTCGCTCCTATCTAAAAAAAACTTACAACCTCTTGCGGCCGCATAGTTCGCAGTGCCTTAAATCCGCCCCTGTTCATAACCGCACATATGAAGGTACGATTCACGCACGTACCGTTCGACTGTACGAGTAGCTGCGAATGGATCTATGGGCTGTTTCAAAAGAGAACGATCATATCGGCCGACCGCTTTTTGTCGGTCGCTGCGCATCTCCCACCAACGACCCGCAAATGGGCTCATTAATAACTACTAGTAGCCGCAGCCCGCCGACCTCGTGGCCGCCGGCCCACGTGTCATGGTAATCGTAAAATCTCGTCAACGTCTTCGTGAAACATCGGCTAGCAAGGTGGGTGATGTATGCGCAAAAGTGACCGTTCTCTTTTGGAACAGCCTATATACAACGAGTATAAGTGTGTTTAGAATTATTTTACGCGGGAAAGCATTCTTCGAAACCCCAACAAAAAACGGTTACCGGGAGCGTGACGGGCACACTTCTAGTTTCGCTGGTCATACTATAGTTATTTTAGACAAGTATATAACAAATTATTTATTGAGTGGAAAAGTTGAGGTTCAAATTGTCGCCCTTTGTTCGTAGTAATTTGAAGTGGAATACTAAAACAAGCGCTTTAGTGACAGTTTTGGTAGAAATGTCTAATAAAAATGTTGCTTCTGGCCATCTCATGTACTGATCTATTGCAGTTAAACAGTATTTAAATCCGTTTAAGTAGGAAGAGGACCAATTAAATCGATGTGTACATGTGTGAACCTAGCGGAACAGTAAAATTACCGAGTGGCGCAGACTCTACTTCTTTGATATTGAAAGTAAGAACGAGACCATTAATGACAGTATTTTTTCATTGATGGCCAAACAAAAAGCTAGGAAACCAATCGTCGTGAAGCATTTGTTCCAGGATGACTGAGTGTTAGTGTTATCAAACACTTGACGTCTGAAGATTGGAGTCAAGAACTGACAAGGATGGTCCCTGCTTGTGATGAATAAAGAGATTCGTTGTAACCGGAAATAGAAAATTTAACAAGATGGAGAGCTGAAACGTGATCTAAAATATTTTGGAGTTTCTAGTCGTTGATAAACAGTCGTGCAAACGAGAGGAGGGGGGGGGAAAGGGAGAAACCGCAATGGATTGCCAAATTACAAAAGATTTTCTCGCGATTTCCAAAGGATCCCACGCGAACCAAAGGTGTCATATGCGCTTACAACTAATTGACAGGACGCGAATGGAAAACATGAGGAACAGAATAACTATATCACGTGGACATACACACACACACTTATACACACATAGACGTATACACAGTGGGGTATTTTGGGAGGGTTGTCTTCCATGCCTGGACACACCCCGCCTTTAAAAGTCCTAATATATTGGACATTGGTGTTTCATTATAACCTACAACTTTTCAATTATACTATTTACATGAGTTTCAAATGTAAAACCTTGTTCGCGCAAGTTCTGATGAGCGATAATGGGCACCCTCTTGGTCGAGTAATCAAGCGCCGACGTCCGGCTGGAACGTACGGCGTCTCACCAGATGGCGCGATGGAAAAATTAAATAATGTAACTAGCGAATTCTTTGCCTTTATCCATTTCCTTTTCTGGACGCGACCACACCAGCTATCTACATCATGACGAAGAAGTACCGGTTCCAGTCTTGTGAAACTACATTTCCCAAGGGGGGAGTATGTTCGCAAAAGTTCTGATGAGCGATAATGAGCACCCTCTTGGTCGAGAAGTCAAGCGCCGACGTCCGGCGTCTTACCAGATGGCGCGACGTTACGAGCAGATCGCCGCATTAGTCGCCATCTTTGTTGGTTGTGTCGTTACCGTTCTATTTTTGTATTGCTGTTGCTCGTGTCTTCAAGCACTTTTTATTATGTTTTCTTTTCGGCAACCAAATGTCGTTACTTCGACAATTACCAGTTACGGTGCGATCAGCTTCGATCTGTTTAGTGTAAACCAATTGTGACTCCACCTTGCCAGCTCCGGTCAAGAAAGAAGAAGTCCAGGGTTTCCTATTCCTTTCCCTAAGGTACCTTTATTTTTATTATTTTATTATTATTATAACTTATGATTTAAGGACAGATGGGCCACGTTATTATAATACTATTATTTATATGTATTGCCTTGTAATAAAATGAGAAGAATCTGATAATTTGTATTGGAGAGAAATTGTGTTTGATATTTGTTATTTTATTATTTGTATTCCTCACCCTGTCCCTATCAGAGCACGAGTCATCACCGTTCACGGTCCAATTAAGGTAAGTCCGGTGTTGGTGAAACAACCTTTTATCAATTCCTAACATAGTAAATTAGTAAATTCTGTAAAATTATAGTAAAATACTGTTTGTGAAGTTTAATATATGATAGACACCCCCCGAGAAATCATCCAAAATACGCCACTGCGTATATACTCGGCGTACGTTAAGATCATGACCGGGCGGCGGACCGTTTAGCGTCCGTTTCGCGCAACTGATTTTTCATTGGTTCCCCAAATATCTGTTCACAGTTATACAGCGCTGTTTCAAATGTGAACCGCGTACACTGGGCTGTACTAGTTTGCCCGTTATTACCGTTTTAAACAGTGTACGTGCTCGTTTGATTTTGCTCCGTACACTCTCATTTGATTTTTCTCTGTACCGTGTATGTGTTTATTTAATTGTACTCTGTACGCGCTCGTTAGTTACTCCGTAAAATATGTCTGACGAGGAGGCTGCAACATTTATTTCCCCACGGAAGAAGAATCCTCAAGGCAAAGTAAGTCGAAACAATTTTTTAGTAATATTTATTCAACAGTGAAAATCAATAAAAGATTTATATCAAAATGTTGTTGGTTAAAAATATTTTAACCGAAACGTATTTTTTATTACAAAATATTATTTTCTTTACGGTTTCGACGAAATATATTGAACTAATATATTTTTCGGTTAAAATATTGTTTTATTATTTATTTATTTTTTTTTAATTATTTAAAATTGATAATTTAAAAATATATTTAAAACAATTAGGCTTATAGCGATACCATTAACTAACAAAATGTTTACTTTTATCATTTCAATAATAGTTAATATTTTTATATTTTCAACCTGTTGGAAAATCACAGAAAATTATGATTATTAATTGTTATAAGCAATTAAAATCAGAAAACGACAAGATTAAATATCGTGATTTGAAACGTATTTCTGATACACTTGGTATTGGGTTGAATAAGGTACAAACAACAGTCTCCGAGTACAACCAAACGAAGACTGTGACTTCACCTAACAGAATCAGAAACAGGCCTGGTGTTGTGGATAAAATCGATGATTTTGACAAGAATGCTATCCGGAGAAAAGTTATTCATTTTGGCATAATAAAGAGCTACTGACACTTGCGAAGGTATTAAATGCTATAAACGAAGACGATACATTGCCAAATATGAAGGAAACCTCTTTATGGAAAGTTTTGAAGAGCTTGAATTTTAAATACACAAAACGCCAAAGAAATAGTATTTTAACAGAAAGAAAAGACCTTTTAAGTTGGAGAAGAAAATATTTAATTTCAATTCGTCCTTTTCGTGAAGAAGGTAGACCGATATATTACCTCGATGAAACTTGGATTAACACCGGTGATTGTGTGAATAAGTTATGGATTGACAAAACCGTTACTTCAAATAGAATGGCATTCCTGGAAGGTTTATCTACAGGCCCCCAAAACCCAACTGGCAAAGGTACCAGGTTAATTTTTGTACACATTTTTGTACCACTGCAGCTGGTTTCGTACCAGGTATTATGTTTCCAGTCGAAAAAAAATTCTTCTGATTATCATGACGAAATGACTAGTCAAACATTTCAAGAATGGTTTGAGGAAATATTGCCTCTTTTAGAAGACAATGCCGTGATTGTGTTGGATAATGCACCATATCACTCCATGAAAAAAGAAAAAACTCCTACGATGAGTTGGAAAAAGGCACACATGGTAGAATGGCTGGTGTCTAAAGGTGAAGAATTCGACCCCACAAAACTTACCAAAAATGATCTTCTAGATATCGTCGACCGTATAAAACCAAGGTAATGATTAAAATATAAACTATTCATATTATACACTATTAATAAATATTTTTTTAGATACAATGCATACCTAATTGATGAGATGGCCAACGATGCCGGAAAGATGGTTCTTGGAAACCATAATATTATAATATATAGATTATGGGTTTTTCGAACATCATATTTTTAACGTCGCGCGTCGTGGCGAATTGACGATATAAATAGAAATATTATTGGTTGTTATAATTTGTTATCAAACCTTAGAATTTAGATACAGCTCTCATTTCTCAATTATTTTTGATGTAAGAGGATGTAATGTTAGGCCAATAGGACGTGTGTGTACTTATTGTGTATTATTATAATTTATTTAATACATTTTTCGAAAATTTAAGAGTGAATTTGTTTTGTGACCACCATTACACTCCACCATAACTAGTTTTATTTACTGCGTTTGCCTTTCTAGGTAAGTACCAATTAATTAAATATTTGGATATTGCAATGTATTAAAATTATTTTTATAGGTAAATGTCTATAATTTTTATTTGGTAATATTGAGTTGCATGCCAAATTATATTTTAAATTCGAAACAATAATTAGGAAGTTTAATGCCTTAATTTTAATGCCTATTGCTTCCGCTCACTACTTTATCTTTGATATTAAAATATAAAAACCTACTTAAATTATCTTTTTTATTTGTAACGTAAAAAGTTTTATCTTATTCAAAATGGAAGGCAAAAGAAAATGTCGTGGAGGGGCTGACAAAAATAGATTGAAACAACAAAAGTTGCTCAGGAAGGAAGCTGAGAAGTGTAAAACCATTTCTGATATGTTTCGCGGGAAATCTAGTAGTTCTATTGTAAGTATTTTATTTTGTTGGAAATTAATGTTAAATCTTTGATGATTCTTTATCTGTATAAGTAACATATTATTTTTTATGAAATATTTATTCATTTTGTCTAGGAAATTACAGTAGACCAACCAAATAAAACCAAGGTAAATAATTCTTTAAATTCTTCATTAAATCTTGCATGTCATCAATGAATTTAATATTAAAAACAATAATTAGTTAAAAATTAATCTCAAAATACTTTTATTTCCAAACTAAAAAAATGTATACCTTAGGGTGGTCCTTATTTTTTAATTTTGTTTTTTTTGAGATTACCCCCCTAAAAAGGTTCAATTACCTAAAAAAACCATACAAAAAAAGTTTCATGCAAATTCTTTAATTTTAACACGTGCCGCAAAAGCTCTAAAGTTACAAAAATAGAACATTTTCAATATTTAAAATTTTTTTTGATATTCTTAAACATAACTTTGGAAATAAAAATGTTATAAAAAATCGGTTAAAATACAATGATAGAAAACAAAATTTACTAAAATTTGTTTTATATAGATTAGATTCCAAATATTTTATTTTTTCAAATATTTTAATCAGAAAGTAAAAAAAAAAAAAAATCATGAAAATTGAGATATTTTCACAGCATAACATACAAATAATCATGAAAACAGTTTACAATAAATAAATTACATAGTGACTTACTAATATCTTTAACATATTTTAAATATAAATGATACAACTAATTACTGTAACTAATTACTTATTACTGTATTACTTGTGTAAGTGTTTCTTTTCTGTGGTCAGGATATTTTTTGCAATAATCACTAACAATTTGTAATAAATATTGTTTTTGAGATTCATCTTTGGTTATTTTGTTGTTATAATCTTCTATAAGTTTTACTCCTCTTTCTGCAACATCATTTATAACGGGAATATTTTTTAAAATTGACAGAGCTTTATTATAATCTTCATTATTTGCCCACATTAAAGGGTCTTCGTTCAAAAAAGTGGTATTGATTGCAAATCGTTTAAATAGTTTTTTAGTATTGACACATATAAAATCATCAATTTCCTTTTCTAATAACTCGTTTGTATTTTTTTCAGATATAATTAAACGTTGTGCATTTGAATTTATTTCTGATGAACATTCGTCGTTGTTTAGAGCATGAATCATTTTTCTTTTAGTCTCCAGTGGCACAGCCTCATCGAAAAAAGCAAATGCGCATAATTCCGCCGATAAATACCATAAGTGACCACAAAACTTTTTAACTGCATTCTGAGA
Organism: Sipha maydis; assembly: GCA_034509805.1. Taxonomy (NCBI): domain Eukaryota; kingdom Metazoa; phylum Arthropoda; class Insecta; order Hemiptera; family Aphididae; genus Sipha; species Sipha maydis. The sequence goes on from JASXSY010002983.1 coordinate 7,905, forward strand.
TATATCTTTATCTATAGAGACATAATGTAAAAGATCTTTCATAAAAGTCAAGTCTTGTAAAGGAGCTTTGATTGAAGATGGTGAATTAAACCATACTTTTATGTATAACCGTACAATAAAAATGCAAATACTTCTTAAGGCACTTTCTTCTTTGGGTGTTAATTTAAACTGTTCACGAAATAAATATATTTTTAAGCTATAAATAGCTTTGGCCATCCACCGAGCATGATGGATGGCACCTGGTATTTTAAAGCTATTATTATTTGAAAGTTTTCCACCCAAAAAAATTACTGTTAATTCTAGTAACTCTCGATAATCATCTCTTGGCTGCTTTTCTAATAGCCGATCTTTAGAAAATTTAATAATTTCGTCACATACGTCATTTACAGAATCCATTACATTACTATTTTGTATGCCAGAATTAAAATTGTTAGGGTTAATTGTTCCCCAGGCTTGTTGGAACCTTTTAAAAATTGCCACGTCTGGGCTCGATGTTGCCCCAAATTTTAAATCGAACACACTTTTCAATATAATTTCATATATATGATGGCGGCATGGTAAATATACTAATTCGCGTTCTAACAGTTGTTCAAGCAAAACACAAGCTCCATTTAAGCGACCTGTATTTGATGCTGTAGTATCGGAACAAAGTGCTTGTACATTTTCATCTAAACACCAATCTACAAGCGTTTGGTATACTGCATTGGCTTGTTCACGTCCAGTTCCACTATTTAGCGGCGGGACACCTAGAAGTTGTTCACGGCCATTTACAGACGCGATTATAGGCAGCCTATCGACTAAGCCTTTCCCAGTTAAATTTGGAAGAAGTTTTCCGTCCCAGTGTATAACAACTGCGTCTTCCTTAGCTAAATTATAGTCACGACGTATTTTTTCAGCACGTTGCTTACGGTATTTTATGCGAGTTCGTCGTATCGATGATCGGTTTACAATAAGTTCATTAACATTATTACCTAAAGTTTCTGCAGTAGCAATGAAAAGATGTACAGCATTCCGGTCACTGATTTTACATTTGTCCAATACGATTGCAAGTTTTTCGGAGACAAAGTCATCGTACCCTCTGGTTGGCTTGAAATATTTACTTGATGGACCGGGAATATCTTCATGTACAAATGCATCATTGTCCGCATCGTCACATTCGTCAGAACTACTGGACGACAGAAGTTCTACAGTTTTACCTGAAATTTATTTATTATTATACACACAACACTTTTAATATAGTACTATAGTAGTTATAAATTATTATTTTAGACTAAAAACTTACTTGAAGCTTCAAATTCATTACGAGCACGATCTTTTCTTTTATTTGTCGCTTGTTTCCGATCCTCTATGGTTTTTTCTTTTTTATTTGTTTTTTGATCAATACCAAGCAATGATCCAGTTCGACCTTTCTGTCTCTGGGCAATTAAAAATGCTCTATCTTCTTCATTAGACATTAAATCTAAAGCGTTTGCGTTTGATATATCGAATAAATCGTCTAGCTTTGATACAAACTGCGTATTTTTTTCCATTTGAATTGCACTTTTTCTATATTCTGACTTTTGCAAATTTCTCCACTCTTGGTATAAATCCTCCAACTTGGTCACATATTTTTGTTCTGTTTTTGTTGGTATACGTGCCTTCCACCAAAAAATTATCGCTTCTTGTATCACTAATATAGCACTTTGATGAAGATTTAAATTAACTTCGCGCAAATTAAAAAATAGTACTGACAAAACTTGCTTGTTTGATGGTAATTTACTACCAACTATTTGATTTGAACTATGTCCAATTAAAAATATATATTTTGACACACGTAAGCTATTCTTGGTAACCATTATAAATCAGTAAAATAAAATATAATGCTTACTAATTATAACAAATTGTAAAAACTTAATACTCAACAATAATTAAGTATGACACTGGTTGTTGTTGTAAGTCAACTGAGAAATAATAAACTAATAAATCGCAAAATAATAGTTGACAATCTATAATGACTTATTAAACTCGATAACACGTAAGTCCAAGGTGTAATAATGTAGATAATACTAATTTTTGTTGTACGAATAATAAATGTTTCAATGAGTCATGGAAATAATCTTCACGTAAAAATCGCAAAATACGGGTATGGGTCTAAGTACACTACCCACCTAACGATTCTATACTAATCTCTTTTATCATAGATTAAATATCACATACAAACGATATTATACAATATATATTAATTTTATGTTAATTTAAATTGCATTATACGATATAAAAAACATTTTATTTATTGCCACGCAACAAATAGTTAAAAAATTTTATTTTTAACATTTAAACTCAAATTTTTTTAATAATAATATATTTAAAAAAAATTTATAAGTATAAAACTGTTGTAACAATAGTAACGTACAATTAAAGTCTTTATAATTTTTTTGTAAAAGTATTCTTTTAAGAGTTATGATTAATTATATTCAAAAACTGAAGATTTCTAATATTTTTTTGTTATTAAAACTTTAGAGCTTTTGCGGCACGGGTTAAAGCTGAACATTTTGTCTAAAAAATTTTTCTCATGCTTTTTTTAAGTAACTGAACCGATTTGAGGGCGGTACCCCGAACATTTTGCAATTTTTTTTTACTTCATCTATACCGGAGGACCACCCTAGTATACCTATTATAACTTACAAGTTATAAGCCATAAAGACCCCATGTTTTAGTAAAGTAGTATATTATGTGTATTATGTTATTCGATATAATATAATTTTTAATTTTTTTTCTAAATATTTATTCATTTTGTCTAGGAAATTCTAGTAGATCAAATTAAAGATGTAATAAATGATCCATCTTTGGTGAATTATGATGATAAAATAGTTCAGCCAGATAAAACTGAGGTAAATAATTCTTCAAATATTGCATGGTATTAATATATTTGATTTTAAATACAAAAGTTAGAAATGAGTCAACATTTATTTATTTTCAAACTAAGAATGTATATTATCACTTATAACTTGTTAGTAGAGACTGGAATTTTATGTATGCACATGTTCATACTGAATATATGCATCAATATGAGGTTTTGAAATGTAGGTGTTTCAAACCAAACTAATTCCATTGACCAAATTTAATTTTGCATTATTGGAAGGTTGAGGCATATTTTTTGTAAATTCATATATAATGTATATATTTTGTACAGTCTTGATAAATGATCAATTTATTTAATCTTTTAATTTAAGAAATAAGAATTTCTAAATATTGGCGAAAAAAATGTCTGTCAAACTTGTGTTAAAAATTTAAAATGTAGTATTAATTTATCGCTAAACTACAAATTTGAATATTATTAATTGTGATATAAATATGCCATACATTTTTTATTATAAAAAAATGTAATGGTGATTTGTTTATACTTAAGAACTTGCACACACAAATATATGAACAGTACATAATACATGTAGGTACTTACAGATACTTAGTTTAATGGTACAAAATAGGTATATTTTTTTCTAATTTTAATGGTTAAAGTATAGTGTTCAAAATAGTTATTTTTTTCAGAAACGTGATGACAGTCACAAAAATATATAAAAAAACAAACATCATTGTAAAATCAATACATTCATCACTTTGTTCAGAATCTAAAATGTATATTATTCCTTTTGTTATAAGCCATAAAGTCCCCATGTTTTAGTATATTAGTATATAATATGTATTATGATATTCAACATAATATAGACCTAATTTTTTAAATTTTTTTTTTAAATATTTATTCATTTTGTGTAGGAAACTATAGTAGATCAAGTTAAAGCTGGAATAAATAATCAATCTTTTGAGATTGATAATGATGGAGTTCAACCAGATAAAACTCAGGTAAATAATTCTTGAAACATTAATTATTGCATGGTATTAATATATTTCATTTTAAAAACAATAATTAGTTAAATTTTTTTTATTTTGAAACTAAAAATATATATTATCACTTATAAGTTATAACTTATAATTCTATAATATCTAGAATCATTCTTCATACTTTGCATAGCAATAATTTATAATTTATTTATTTATAAAAACTCAAATAAATTAAAATGATTATTTTACAACACTGTAATTCAATTATTTCATAATACATTTTTATAATATTTTTAATCAAATTATACAGGGAAATAATGAATGTTAAATTGTGTATGTAAATACAATTATGCGTAATAATGTAATATCAATAATGTACTCAGTGAATAATAAATTTAATATACCTATATCCTAAACTATACTTTAAAAAGTGTTGTTTTTAAAATATGTACCATAAAAACAATTGAAATTACAAAAGCTTTTAATTTTTCAGATTGTAAATTTAACAGTTCAAAATAAGTTGTTTGAGGAAAATACTGTTTTTGAAAATGATCCTGCTAGGTTTATTAAAATCAAATCATGGACCCCAGAGTTACGAAGTATGGTTATAAAGTTAGGTCAATGTCAGCCAAATAAATATAAATTAGAAAACAACGTTTTTCCTAAAAATACTTCGAACAGAAGTTTTCATAGCTCTTGGTACATAAGAAAATTAATTGACAATAGCTATGTGAATCGAGAATGGCTGACATACTCTCCAAAACTTGACAAAATATTTTGTTTGTATTGTATTCTTTATAGTGTCAAGTCAAATGATGCTTGGATAAAGAATGGCTTCAACTATTGGAAAAATGGTTTAATGTCCATAATAAATCATGAAGTATGCGAAACACATATTATGGCCACACTGAAAATTAAATTAAGTTCATCTTGTTTACCTATTTTACCATCATTAACTGAAGAACAGCATCATCAAGTCGCGTTCAACAGAGATGTTGTAAAACAATTAATAGATTTTACTATGTTTTTGGCAAAACACAATTTATCTTTTAGAGGACATAATGAAGGCTGGGAAAATAAGTTGAAAGGAAATTTCAAAGATATGGTAGTTTTATTAGCACAACATTCGCCCACATTATCAGTACATTTAAGTAATCTTAAGAGCAATGTAAGAAAAGAACATTCTTTTATTTCATGGGAGAGACAAAATTTACTCATTGAATCTGTTGCTGAATATGTGTTATCAGTAATTAAATCACAAATTAATTCTGCTGAACTTTTTAGTGTATGTATAGACTCAACATTTGATGTGTCTCATAAAGAGCAGCTTTCGTTTATTATTAGATACATTTTTGATGGAAAAATCCATGAAAGATTGTTAGCGTTAACTGAATCCTCAAATACTACTGGTGAAGCACTTTTTGAACAGTTTAAATCGGTGATGGAAAGGAATATTTTGGACTGGAAAAATAACCTTGTTGGCCAATCATATGATGGTGCGGCAAACATGCGAGGAACATATAATGGATTACAAGCTCGAATCCAGGAAGTTAATCCTAAAGCTTTGTACATTTGGTGTTATGCACATAGGTTAAATTTAATCATATTGTCTGCTGTTGGTTCATGTACAGAAGCGGTTGATTTATTTGGAAATTTGGAAAAATTATACACATTTATAAATTGTAGTAAGAAAAGAGCAGATTTATACAGACAAAAACAATCACAAATATATCCCCATAAACAAATAAGTGCTGTAAAACGAGTTGGTACAACTAGGTGGATGTCAACATCATATGCTTTGACCACAGTATTGGATACGTTGGAATCAATTTTGGACATGTTAAGTGAAGTAAAGACACACAAAGGTACCACAGATTATAAAACTGGTTCCGAGTGCAGTGGTTTGATTGATTATTTTCAGTCTTCGCGTTTTATAATACCAGCATTTATTTTTAAGAGTATATTTGATATTGTTGAATCACTTAGTAAAGTTTTGCAAGCCCGTGACTTGGATATACTAGCTGCTGTAAGTCTTATAACAAAAACAGAAACCAGGATAAAAAAACTTCGTTCAGATGATGCCTTTTCCAACATTTTACAAGTTGCTAAGTTATACTCGGAGGAACACTTTGGAGACTTTGAGGTTAATAATGCTAGATCAAGTGGAATTCGAAAAAATAAAGTTCCTAAGCAACCAGGTGAATTAGCTGCTGATGAAACAGTTCAAGATTCCACACAGTATATCAAAGTAACTGTATATTTTAAAACAATTGACATTGTCCTTCAACAATTTCATGACAAATTTCAGAGTCAATCAATATCTATATTGAAAGATATCGGCCTTCTGTCTATAAAAAGAATGCAAGAAAACACAGAAGTTCCACTAGATGCTTTTGAGAAATTATGTGAAATGTATAAATTTAGTCAAGAGAAAGTTAGAAGCGAATACATTATGTTTAAACAAATTGTTAAAGATTTCGACCTCATATTACCAAAAAATTTGCCAAAATATCTACACAACATAACAGATGATGAAAACAGTAATTCGGATCATAGCGATGAAGGAGTTGAACTAGATAGTGTTATGAACGTGGGAAGTTTAATTAACATTTTTCAAATAATCAATAAAACTAATTTGAAACCAGAGTTTGAAAATTTATATTCTATTATAAAACTAAGTTTAACTCTACCTACATCAAGTAGTTCAGTTGAACGCTCATTTTCAAAATTAAAGATAATTAAATCGAGGTTGAGGTCAACAATGAATCAAAAACGATTAGAAAATCTTATGGTCATATCTTGTGAACATGATATATGTATTGATATTTCTAAGGTAATTATTGTTAATTTTACCTTGAATAATTATAATTTATTTTTTCGCTATACTTTCCTATGCTCTAGTAATGAAATAATATTTAATTATGTTTCAGGTCATTGATGTATTTGCTTCAAAAAGTTCTGTACTTCTCAAATTACTTACTTTTTAAT
>JASXSY010002984.1:0-51354 GCA_034509805.1 Sipha maydis
TCATAATAAAATGATGTATGTATAATACACAAAGTGTATTTGCTTTATGTAGTCATGATTTATGATTTAATGCTTATAAAAATTATTTGATTAAAAACTTGGTTAAGAAGTCAAATTGGACAGGAAAGATTGATTAGTTTGGCACTGTTGCATATACATCTCGATATAGAATTAGATACATAGAAAATAATAGAACGGTTTGCAGAACTAAAACGCTTTAAAGAATTTGTTTTATAGAATAATAATAAATAATTACTTGATACTTAATTATAAGATTATAATTATAATTTTATTATTATTATTATTATTATTAACTAAAGGTTACATATTTGTATCTTTTTTATTACATATAAATAATTTTATACATATATGGTCACTTATAATTTGGAATTAAATAAATTGATTTAGCATATATTAATGTTTTTTTTTTTTAAAAAAAATTGTATCAAAGTAGCACCCCCCTGAAAACAGGACCAAATACGCCCTTGGATAGTAGTTATGAATTACATATGGTTTTAAAGTTAAAATTCTCCTCACAAATTATATTATATTATGTATTATATATTAGTAATATATAATTAAATAAAGTAAATTAATTATAATGTAATATAATATTACATTATAATTAATTTAAATAAAAATACGTCCGAATTAATATCTTTTTTTCTTTTACTGTCAAATTTTCTTTATACATTTTATTTGTGATTTCCTACCTTTGCTTTTTCTTTAAATCATGATCGTTGTATTCATCAGAAGTTACATCCCAAAGTGCTCTTTGACTTCCCGAACTTCTCGACTTCCCGAATAAACATTTCCATAATGAAAGTCATCACAATATTTTCTTTGATAAATTATACCAAATAAATCATGTCATGTGTTATCCGAGAAAAAACTGCTCATGATTAATGTGTAACTATAGAAGTGTAAATTTAATTTCAATTTTTCTTAAAAGTATTAATTTATCATTTACAGTATCCTAAAAACTAAAATTTATGAGAATGACTTTATATAAAATATATTATTACAATACCATTGGTATTGATGATGATCATAAATATTGTCATTCAATAGTTTTGGAATATGTGTTACAAAGCACAATACTTCTCTTTGTCCAATTATATATGTTTGCTGCAATTTTACATCAAATTAAAAATGTTCAACACATATAAAAAATGTTTGAAAATAAGTTACCTGAACAAAAGGTTTGATCTGCTATTTCCATATGAAATTATTAGTTAGATTTAAAAAATAATATTAATTATTTTATTCTTAATGGTAGAATATAGGAATGTATTATAATCATAAGTACTTTTTCAGTATTCAACATAAATAAAACAATTTTTTTACTAGTTTTCATTTACCTAGGAAAATGGTTGTAAACATTTTTATATTTATTTAAGCGAAAAAATACTGATGCTAAGAAAGTATATTTTGAATAGATTTTTTTTTTTTTAATATTTACCTAAAAATGTATTTGAATTATTTGATAATTCTTCTGTAGAGCAGAACTGAATACTTTCATTATGTTGATTTTCCACTTGCTAAAACCAAAAATAATTAGTTAAATTACAATTATAATTCAATGAATACAAACAAAAAAAATTAATAGTTAGATAAAAAGTATTTAATAAATTATGTTTATTTTTTAAGTATAAAATCTATCCCAAATTGGTAATGATTTTTTCAAAGACAATTATATATATATTTAAATTAAATAAGCAATATCTTTTTTAACATCCGACTAAAAAAAGGACTCACATTTGATTCAAAAATATTTAATTACTTCAATCCAAAACTTACCTTTGGAACCATTTTCGTTTCATTTGACTTTTGTACATGAAGGGACATCTGTAGAGTTGTATTTGACAAATCGATATTGAATTCTTTTGTTTCTGGATCATCAGAAGTTATATTTTCCAATTTGTTTAATTGTGTATAGAAGTGATATGCATTCATTAATAATAACTTTAAATAAAAAAATAAAGTTTATTTAAAATAGTTTTGATAATAAAAATGAAATATTGGTAACCAAATAAAAACGGATCAATATTTACATGACCCATATCATCGGGTGAATAAATATTATCATTTAATAGTTTTGGAGCATGTTTTACAAAGCACAATACTTCTCTTTGCTCAAACATATATGTTTGCAGCAATTTCACATCAAATTGAAAGTTTCGTTCAACAAATTTAAAAAATTTTTCGAAATAAGTTTCAAATTTATGATTTTCCTGATTAACTTTAAATCTGTTAACATAATTAAAATAAAAATTATTTCTCTAACTAAACGTGAATTACAATAAATGTTGTACCTTATCCTTTCAACAGATTCGCTATATAAGTTAGAAATCACTAATATTGTATATTCATGAGTTTCTGTATTCAGCAAAGCAGATAGCACAAACATTTTTATGTCCCTCACATCGATTTAAAATCTCATTAATAATAGTAATTTATCGTTCACAGTATCCTACAATCAAAAATATATGAAAATTAATTTATGTACAATATATTGTTACAATAAAAAAAACTGAACTGTTGATATTGACGATGATGTTTGGTATTCATTTTTATTATTTTCTAATGGTTTATCATGTAGACTCTTGTACAAACCTGATTCCATTGAATGATACTTAGGATACTTTTGTTTTTTTTTTTTGAGTGGATTTATTTCTAATTGACGATTACTTAACTGTTGATGCAATAAGTAAGCTGCCTTACCAGAATCCAGTAATATATCAGTACACATTTTTGGATAATTTAGTAACAACAATTTACTTTCCAGCAGAAATTTTTTGTAAGTTGTCCAATAAATGTTTGCATTTTCGGTAGTTAATAAGCATATATCTGTTTGGATAGACTGAAAATAAAATAAATTCAATAATTATTAACAATACAATAAATATTTGTTGAAAAATAATTGAATGTAAACTTTGTGTTAATAATAAAACTTCATTATTTCAATTTTAATAGCATACTTTTGTAGACGGATGTAATAAAACCCTGTACACTTCGCCAGGGGTCCGTAAACTTGATCATGAATTTCTGCTATGGCACAGGCAGAATAAAACAATCGAGGATCAGCCTTGTCTAATTCTTTAAGTAATTGTGGAGGTAGTTGTTCTTTTTCTACAAAGGATAATATTGAATTGCTTTCAGCATAAGAGTAAGTTAACATTTTGAAAGAGTAAGAGTAAGTTTCTACTGGTGGTTCATTTTGCTTCATGGTTATTTTTGTTGAATAATCAATTTCTATTGAATACAATGTTGTCACTAAAACATTAGGTTTAATTTCGGAAGGATCTTCAAACAATGCATCCAACAAACCTGATGGATATAAACACTAAAATAAAATAAACAAAAAAGTAATTACAACATAATATTGTATGATAAATGAAAATTTTTTTTTACATACATTGTATATCTTCTTCAGTTTCACTTTGATCTTTTTCTGTATCCTTTTCAGGATTTACTTCCATTTCATAATAATTTGTTTTTTAGAATTCACATTTAAATTTTAATCAATTATACTATCAAATCCTTCAATATGCACATCAGAATCTATATATATGTATAATCTATTTATATTATTTTGGTTTTCTTCAATATCTACTTCAGAATTCACTTCCATTTTATCAAGATTTCCATCAATGTCTACGAAATCTTTATTTATTAGGTCAAGAAATGCTTCATATTTATCAAGATCTACTTCCAAATTTCCTACAGTTTTATCATGATTTTCAGTATATAAATTACAATAATCATCTATTACGCTGTCAAATTGGTCAATATGTTCACCAGAATTCCTATTTTTTCTTGATTTTCTTCAATTTCTACAAAATCTCTTGCGGTTAAGCCAAGACATTTTTTTTAATATCCACTTTAAAATCAAATTCTAATAGACTGTTTTTTCCAATCACTTCAGAAGAATCACAAGTAACAATATTTTGTAATATATCATCAAAATGTAATTCATGTGTCATTTCATTCATAATTTTCTGAAATGTTTCTTCCATATATTAATACGTTTCTGAATCATCTTGGTTTGGGATTTCTTCATCAAATTTACCTTGTTCAATTCCTGTATTGGTTATCATTTTATCGTTTAATTGTTGAAAATTAATATCACTTTTACACAATCTTTTATATATTGCTTCAGAATTTTTACAAAAATTAAATTTTAAATTTTCTACAATTTACATACATTTTGAGATTTGTTTGCTAATTATTTTGTTAATACGAATAAGCTAGAATGGCAAGATAGGGTAGCGTTGGGATAGCAGTTATGAATTACATGTATTTTTTAAGTTAAAATTCTCCTCACAAATTATATTATAATGATAGTATTACATTATAATTAATTTAAATAAAAATACGTCTTAGCAAATTAATTTTTTTTTTTTTATTGTCAAATTTTCTTTGCACATTATATTTGTTATTTCCTCATATTACTTTTTCTTTAAATTATGACCATTGTATTCATCAGAAGTTTCATCCCAAATTGCTCTTTGACCTTCGACTTACTCAATAACCTTTTCCGTATTAAAGTTCATCACAATATTTTCTTCGATAGATGAGAATAAATTTATATAAAATATATTGTTATGATAAAAAGGAACCATTGATATTGATGATGATCTTTGACGTTTGTTTTATTATTTTCTAATGGTTTTTCAATAAGACTTGTACAAGCCTGTTTCAGTTTAATGATACTATGATACTTTTGTTTTACTTTTAGTGGATGTACTTCTTATTTATGATTTTTTAATTGGTTATTTTTGTTGAATAACCGATTTCAATTGAATACAATGATATCACTAAAACATTAGATATAATTTTGGAACGATATTCAAATAATACATTCATCAAACCTGGTGGATATAAACACTAAAATAAAATAAACAAAAAAGTAATTAAAACATAATAAGATAAATGCAAAATTATTTTTCATACATAATAAGGCAACCCATTAGAATTGATAATTTCAAGTAATTTTCTTCTATGTATAGTATATCATCTTCAAATTAATCATAAGGCTTTTCTTGTATGTATAATATATTAGAATATTAGAGTATTAGATTTTATGTTATATACATATTATTTTCTTAGTTGCTAAGATCTTCTACTTTTAATTTTATATCATTCAACACACACAATGCCATTTATGTTTGGTTCCTTCTTCATCTTTAGATGACAAATTTTCTGCACGGTGTACACTTTTTCAATACTTAACATAAATACAACAAATCCTTTACTAGACTTTATTTTCATATACCTAGAAAAATGGTTGTAAACAGTTTTCTATTTTTTAAGAGTAAAAATAATCTCGTTGGGGAAGTATATTTTTTTATTGATTTCCTTCAATGTCTACAAAATCCTTATTTATTTAGTCAAGAAAAGCTTTATATTCATCAATATCTACTTCCGAATTTCCTTCCATTTTATCATGATCTTCCGTATCTAAATTACAATAATCATCTATTACACTGTCAAATCTGCCAATTTATTCACCAGAACATATTCTTCTTTTCTCTTGATTTTCTTCAATTTCTACAAAATTTCTTTCCATTAAGCAATAACATTTTTCAATATCCATTTTATAATCAAATCCTATTACATTGTCTTTTCCAATCACTTCAGAAGAATCACAAGTAACAATATTTTGTACTATATCATCAAAATGTAATTCATGTGTCATGATGTAATACGTCATTTCATTCATTTGATATGCTTCTTTTGTATCTTTATACCTTTCTGAATCATCTTGGTTTGGAATTTCTTCTTCAAATTGATCTTGTTTAATTCCTGTATTAGTTGTTGTCATTTTATCATTTAATTGTTGAAAATATTTATCAAATTTACATAATCGTTTATACATTGCTTCAGAATTTTTACAAAAATTAAACTTTAAATTTATAGATTTATTGATTTATTTGCTGATTATTTTGTTAATACACATACACTAAAATAGCAAGATAGGGTAGCAATAGGATAGTAGTGATGGGCGTATTTTGAGGCAATCGTCTTTGTTTTTTTCTATGTATCACTATAATATTTTCATAATAAAATGATGTATGTATAATACACAAAGTGTATTTGCTTTATGTAGTCATGATTTATGATTTAATGCTTATAAAAATTATTTGATTAAAAACTTGGTTAAGAAGTCAAATTGGACAGGAAAGATTGATTAGTTTGGCACTGTTGCATATACATCTCGATATAGAATTAGATACATAGAAAATAATAGAACGGTTTGCAGAACTAAAACGCTTTAAAGAATTTGTTTTATAGAATAATAATAAATAATTACTTGATACTTAATTATAAGATTATAATTATAATTTTATTATTATTATTATTATTATTAACTAAAGGTTACATATTTGTATCTTTTTTATTACATATAAATAATTTTATACATATATGGTCACTTATAATTTGGAATTAAATAAATTGATTTAGCATATATTAATGTTTTTTTTTTTTAAAAAAAATTGTATCAAAGTAGCACCCCCCTGAAAACAGGACCAAATACGCCCTTGGATAGTAGTTATGAATTACATATGGTTTTAAAGTTAAAATTCTCCTCACAAATTATATTATATTATGTATTATATATTAGTAATATATAATTAAATAAAGTAAATTAATTATAATGTAATATAATATTACATTATAATTAATTTAAATAAAAATACGTCCGAATTAATATCTTTTTTTCTTTTACTGTCAAATTTTCTTTATACATTTTATTTGTGATTTCCTACCTTTGCTTTTTCTTTAAATCATGATCGTTGTATTCATCAGAAGTTACATCCCAAAGTGCTCTTTGACTTCCCGAACTTCTCGACTTCCCGAATAAACATTTCCATAATGAAAGTCATCACAATATTTTCTTTGATAAATTATACCAAATAAATCATGTCATGTGTTATCCGAGAAAAAACTGCTCATGATTAATGTGTAACTATAGAAGTGTAAATTTAATTTCAATTTTTCTTAAAAGTATTAATTTATCATTTACAGTATCCTAAAAACTAAAATTTATGAGAATGACTTTATATAAAATATATTATTACAATACCATTGGTATTGATGATGATCATAAATATTGTCATTCAATAGTTTTGGAATATGTGTTACAAAGCACAATACTTCTCTTTGTCCAATTATATATGTTTGCTGCAATTTTACATCAAATTAAAAATGTTCAACACATATAAAAAATGTTTGAAAATAAGTTACCTGAACAAAAGGTTTGATCTGCTATTTCCATATGAAATTATTAGTTAGATTTAAAAAATAATATTAATTATTTTATTCTTAATGGTAGAATATAGGAATGTATTATAATCATAAGTACTTTTTCAGTATTCAACATAAATAAAACAATTTTTTTACTAGTTTTCATTTACCTAGGAAAATGGTTGTAAACATTTTTATATTTATTTAAGCGAAAAAAATACTGATGCTAAGAAAGTATATTTTGAATAGATTTTTTTTTTTTAATATTTACCTAAAAATGTATTTGAATTATTTGATAATTCTTCTGTAGAGCAGAACTGAATACTTTCATTATGTTGATTTTCCACTTGCTAAAACCAAAAATAATTAGTTAAATTACAATTATAATTCAATGAATACAAACAAAAAAAATTAATAGTTAGATAAAAAGTATTTAATAAATTATGTTTATTTTTTAAGTATAAAATCTATCCCAAATTGGTAATGATTTTTTCAAAGACAATTATATATATATTTAAATTAAATAAGCAATATCTTTTTTAACATCCGACTAAAAAAAGGACTCACATTTGATTCAAAAATATTTAATTACTTCAATCCAAAACTTACCTTTGGAACCATTTTCGTTTCATTTGACTTTTGTACATGAAGGGACATCTGTAGAGTTGTATTTGACAAATCGATATTGAATTCTTTTGTTTCTGGATCATCAGAAGTTATATTTTCCAATTTGTTTAATTGTGTATAGAAGTGATATGCATTCATTAATAATAACTTTAAATAAAAAAATAAAGTTTATTTAAAATAGTTTTGATAATAAAAATGAAATATTGGTAACCAAATAAAAACGGATCAATATTTACATGACCCATATCATCGGGTGAATAAATATTATCATTTAATAGTTTTGGAGCATGTTTTACAAAGCACAATACTTCTCTTTGCTCAAACATATATGTTTGCAGCAATTTCACATCAAATTGAAAGTTTCGTTCAACAAATTTAAAAAATTTTTCGAAATAAGTTTCAAATTTATGATTTTCCTGATTAACTTTAAATCTGTTAACATAATTAAAATAAAAATTATTTCTCTAACTAAACGTGAATTACAATAAATGTTGTACCTTATCCTTTCAACAGATTCGCTATATAAGTTAGAAATCACTAATATTGTATATTCATGAGTTTCTGTATTCAGCAAAGCAGATAGCACAAACATTTTTATGTCCCTCACATCGATTTAAAATCTCATTAATAATAGTAATTTATCGTTCACAGTATCCTACAATCAAAAATATATGAAAATTAATTTATGTACAATATATTGTTACAATAAAAAAAACTGAACTGTTGATATTGACGATGATGTTTGGTATTCATTTTTATTATTTTCTAATGGTTTATCATGTAGACTCTTGTACAAACCTGATTCCATTGAATGATACTTAGGATACTTTTGTTTTTTTTTTTTGAGTGGATTTATTTCTAATTGACGATTACTTAACTGTTGATGCAATAAGTAAGCTGCCTTACCAGAATCCAGTAATATATCAGTACACATTTTTGGATAATTTAGTAACAACAATTTACTTTCCAGCAGAAATTTTTTGTAAGTTGTCCAATAAATGTTTGCATTTTCGGTAGTTAATAAGCATATATCTGTTTGGATAGACTGAAAATAAAATAAATTCAATAATTATTAACAATACAATAAATATTTGTTGAAAAATAATTGAATGTAAACTTTGTGTTAATAATAAAACTTCATTATTTCAATTTTAATAGCATACTTTTGTAGACGGATGTAATAAAACCCTGTACACTTCGCCAGGGGTCCGTAAACTTGATCATGAATTTCTGCTATGGCACAGGCAGAATAAAACAATCGAGGATCAGCCTTGTCTAATTCTTTAAGTAATTGTGGAGGTAGTTGTTCTTTTTCTACAAAGGATAATATTGAATTGCTTTCAGCATAAGAGTAAGTTAACATTTTGAAAGAGTAAGAGTAAGTTTCTACTGGTGGTTCATTTTGCTTCATGGTTATTTTTGTTGAATAATCAATTTCTATTGAATACAATGTTGTCACTAAAACATTAGGTTTAATTTCGGAAGGATCTTCAAACAATGCATCCAACAAACCTGATGGATATAAACACTAAAATAAAATAAACAAAAAAGTAATTACAACATAATATTGTATGATAAATGAAAATTTTTTTTTACATACATTGTATATCTTCTTCAGTTTCACTTTGATCTTTTTCTGTATCCTTTTCAGGATTTACTTCCATTTCATAATAATTTGTTTTTTAGAATTCACATTTAAATTTTAATCAATTATACTATCAAATCCTTCAATATGCACATCAGAATCTATATATATGTATAATCTATTTATATTATTTTGGTTTCCTTCAATATCTACTTCAGAATTCACTTCCATTTTATCAAGATTTCCATCAATGTCTACGAAATCTTTATTTATTAGGTCAAGAAATGCTTCATATTTATCAAGATCTACTTCCAAATTTCCTACAGTTTTATCATGATTTTCAGTATATAAATTACAATAATCATCTATTACGCTGTCAAATTGGTCAATATGTTCACCAGAATTCCTATTTTTTCTTGATTTTCTTCAATTTCTACAAAATCTCTTGCGGTTAAGCCAAGACATTTTTTTTAATATCCACTTTAAAATCAAATTCTAATAGACTGTTTTTTCCAATCACTTCAGAAGAATCACAAGTAACAATATTTTGTAATATATCATCAAAATGTAATTCATGTGTCATTTCATTCATAATTTTCTGAAATGTTTCTTCCATATATTAATACGTTTCTGAATCATCTTGGTTTGGGATTTCTTCATCAAATTTACCTTGTTCAATTCCTGTATTGGTTATCATTTTATCGTTTAATTGTTGAAAATTAATATCACTTTTACACAATCTTTTATATATTGCTTCAGAATTTTTACAAAAATTAAATTTTAAATTTTCTACAATTTACATACATTTTGAGATTTGTTTGCTAATTATTTTGTTAATACGAATAAGCTAGAATGGCAAGATATTGTTACAATAAAAAAAACTGAACTGTTGATATTGACGATGATGTTTGGTATTCATTTTTATTATTTTCTAATGGTTTATTATTAAGACCCTTGTACGAGCCTGTTTCCATTGAATGATACTATGGACACTTTTGTTCTACTATTTTTGGATTTACTTCCAGTTCACGATTTCTTAACTAGTAGGTAATTTTTGTTGAACAACCAATTTCAATTGAATACAATGATATCACTAAAACATTAGGTTTAATTTTTAAACGATATTCAAATAATGCATCCAACAAACCTGGTTGATATAAACATTAAAATTAAATAAACAAAAAAGAAATTAAAACATGATAAGATGAATGCAAAATTATTTTTACATACATGGTAGGCTACTCATTAGAATTGACAATTTCAAGTACATTTTTTTTCTGTTTTGTATACCATCTATTATCTATCCCACATACATTTGAATGACTGAGACATAACAATAACTATTAAAAAGAATATATGTATGCATATATAAGAAGTATTTAACATAGAATGTATAAAAGATGTACCATAGTATTTTTAAATATTCACTATTGACATTTAATTGCAGTATACAATATAATACAATTAACATGACATAATATTCGATCTTCATCAATTAGATTAATAATTGTAGTACTGATAAATGTAAATAAAAGATTTTCTTAGTCTGAATAAAATAAAAATTTTAATTTCAAATTAATTTAAAAATCAAAAATATATATATTATTCATATCAATTAAAAAATACCTTAAATTATGTTTTTTTATTTCTCATCTAAACTCAATGAGTGTATTTGCATTGTTATCAGTAACTCTTTATATAAATATTGCAACTTACTCTTGCTATTTCATTGTCTATATCATTGTCATTATAGTTGGCCATGATATCAGTATTCTAGCTCCTGTAACATAGATGATAATACTATAATGCTAATTAATTTGTTTAAGTTATAGAACTAATGTTATTCATAAGAATTTGAAACTAGGTAAAATTATTTAACTTGGTTTAAATAATTATTTTTATAATAATTATAATAATTAGTTTAATAAATATAGTTCATGGAAAAACTATTTGAGTATAACAAATAAAAACCATTCAAATAGACCGAATTAAAACTATTTGAATAGACTGTCCTTTAACAGCAGTTACACTCCAAAGTCCAATCACTTGCTTTTTAGAATTTTATTTTATAAATTATTTAAAAACAAATGTACCTTCCAACAGTCCAAAATTATAGTTGTTCCAGGTTTAATCCATTCATGGATGACAGCTAATAAAGTTTCCGCGTTACGATTGACAACAGGGACCATAAAACAGTTACCAGTTTCCCTTTCGTAACCGCCAAATACCCATTGGCCCTCAACCCGGTAACCACGGTGGTATTTTATTTTGTCAAACTTTGACTCATCAATTTCTATTGTATGGCCAAACCCTTCCTACTTCATCTTCCGTATAACTGTTGCGTCATACGTGATGTCACGGCAAAATGATGACCAGTCTACAATTGTTTGGTTCAATATGCAGAGTTGCATTTGTATTATGGGGAATATACCCATAAATTTACAAACCCACATATATCCAAAAGGGATAGGTGGGATTTATAAAACGAATCACCGATAAATATCGCCGGTTAAATATCGCGTGACCAAAATATCGCAACTAAACTATCGCGAAATCATTATATCACCAGTATATAATATATTATATCGTCAGCATGTAATTTAAACATATATAAATATGTTTAAAAAAAAAAAGTATATTTAAATATTATATAGTAATTTAATTTTAAATTAATAATATATTTCAAGCAAATACTGTTGTCATATTAATATATAGTAGAATTATAATATTTAATAAAATTGATATAAGTATAAAAAAAAAATAAATAAATATGTATATTAATTTATGGAAGTTTATATTCAATGAAATACCTTGAAGATAATAGCTGTATAAACGTCAGTCACAGTGACAATACAATACATACACGAATGCATTGCTAGATAAAAGGTGAATACGATTTGATAAGATAAAGTTAAATGCAATATACGCGGTAATAATGTACGGCAGTGTTATTTTTATACAATATATTGGTTTCACGATATTTTTGTTGCGATATTTTGTCGGGGTACCTTATAAAACGGGGTGTTTTTTCGTATTGACATACTAAAAATGTATATACCTGTAATTGCATGATTTGCCTTTTTTTTTTGCATCTCGTTTTTCCCGACATACCCACTTGTCAATCATATAGGTATGGTCTTTTACCAGTTTCATGGTATGACCACATTGAAATTTAGGTGTTGTAGCTATTGTCCCAAATTCTTGGAGTTTAATAATCAAATCTAAACCTTCATTCAGATTTGACCATTCTTTTAAATCAAAAAGATTAATGAAACTTTTATTTGTCGTTGTATAGATTTTGTAAGAAAGAAAATAAAAATAGAAAATGAAGGTGTGTTCTCGCGTTCAGTAATCGAAACACTATGATTCGTATTTTATTGAATGCTTAGACATACAAAAGTTTCACAATCCATGATTTTCTAATATTTCCTTGATTTCACATTCCATTAATTTGGACTCGTTTTTATTACTAAATAAATTCAATTTGTACAATTTATAGTGTTTTACTGTGCTATAGTTAGATCTTTTATAACATAATCTTATAATTTATCATTTTCTAATCTTTCCTTGATAACATTTAATAAATATTATGTAATGATTAATACTCCTATTAATACCTTGGGTAGAAATAGGGAATACAATTAATTGTTTTTAGCAGATAATATTTACAACTATTATTTAGCCTGCGGCAGCCATTTGAAACATACGCATGACTTAATTTCGCCGCCGCCGATTATTCTGTACACGATTTTACGGGAGTAATACAACTTTCGCTGTTTAAACGCTTCTAATACTCGGTTAATACTCAATTTATAAATTATTATCATTCGCCTAAAAATAATTTTGAACATATTTTATTGTATATATAGACACAATAATAAACCACCACAACAACATAATTCAGATATTGAACACAATCAGCGTACGTAAGTGTAGAAATGAACAAATCTAATGACACAAAAATGTTACTAAGAAAAATTATCACTCGTTAAAAAATAAATCGTTTAATAATTCTACTATAAAATAATATTAAATTAAAAATTTAGTTCTAAAACTTAAAATTATTATAAGGGTCTACAATAATGATGGGTACAATCAAATAATTTAGATAATAGTCATATTTTACTCTAAAAAACCGACTAATAGTCGGTTATAATTTCCACAACCGAATAACAACAAATTGTTTAACGACTAACGACTATTCAAAACCAACTAATAACTAACGAATATTTAAAACCAACTAACAAATTAATTTGTTTAATACTTAGTTGATTTTTTAGTTTTAGTAGGATAAAAGATGCTAAAATGTATAAAAATATAGTATTTACTTAATTTTTTAAATTTTTTATTCAAAAATACAAGCATATCTAAATGTTTGCCGTTCAACCGATTCTATTTAGCATTTAATATTTCTCCTGCTTTTGAGAAAACTTTGAAGGTATGGAGGTGGCTGGAATCATGGAATGGGTATTATATGATGGGTTATTTGTATAATATTATATGTATATACGAAATATTCGTTAGTCGAATGTTATTCATTAGTCTAATATTATTCGTCAGTCGGTTTAATATTTATATTAGTCATTAATCAATATTAATAACCGACTTATTTACTTATTTTTCACTACCGAATAATTCGTTAGTCATCAGTCGGTTTCGCACATCACTAGTCTACAATAATAAATTGAGTATTAGCCGAGTTATAAGCGTTTAAACAGCGAGACTTGCAATATTCCCGTAAAAGCGTGTACAGAGAAAACGGGGAGGGCAAATTATGGCGTCACGCGTATTTTCCAAATGCCCATAACTAGCTAAATATTGAACGCTCGCAGAATTTTGTGGCGCCGATAGTTTATAATTATTTAATTAAAAAAAAAAAAAATATAAGTTTCTTCAGTCATTTACTCGACACCGAAACGTTGGGGTTCGGTCACGCATGCGTACATGGACCCCATCATCAATGCTGAGCCTGCGCGCAACGACCCGATGCTGGGTACATACTACACAAAATCAATAATAATAATAATCAACCCCTTGTACGTTCGTGGCGTACATGAGTACTGTTTCTTCGAGTTGTACTGCGCGTGTGCGCACTGCGGGGTTGGTTGTAGTGTGTTGCGGAGCGGTGCGGGTGCGGTGGAGCGACGACCCATCGTACTTCCCGACCGGTGTTTCGATTGGCAGGCAAACTTCGTTCCCCCCTCATTTTCAACCCACCGCGCAATATTCGGCTGATCGATTTTTATTCCGACCCTCACCGTGCACTGTTACGCATCGTTCACGAGCAGTTTTTCCTCGGTTAACATACGATCACGACGTGATTTATTTGACATTGTTTATCGAAGAAAATATCGCGATGCCTTTTAATACGGTAAAGTCTAATCGGGAAGTCAAAAGTCAAAAAGCAATTCGGGACGTAACTTCTGACGACTACAATAATCGTGATTTAAAGATAAAGCAGCAATCGGAGGAAACCACAAATATAGCACGTGAAGGAAATTTGAAAGCGGGAAAAAAAAATGAAATCGGTAAGACATATTTTCATTTAAATTATTTATAATGTAATACTATAAATATAAAACAATTTGTCTGGAGAATTTTAACTTTACAAAATATATGTAATTCATAATTACTATCCCAACGCTACCCTATCTTTCAATTCTAGCGTATTTGTATTAACAAAATAATCAGCAAATAAATCTCTGTATGACACTGATGATCTACTTCAGTGGCGAACGCAGGGGGGTGTTTTGGGTGTTTAAACCCTCCTCAAAATGATACAAAAATATTTTAGAAAATAAACACAACATTTTCTACAGTTCATATTCTAAATTATTTTTTTATAGACTTACAATTTAATAAGATAATTAGATATACTATATATACTAGAATTATCTAAATTAAAGAGTAATACAGTATGAATAGTATGATATTTATGAAAATTCTAGTTTTTCAATCCATTATTCTTCATTTAATTCTAGAAACGCTGTGTGTCTCATGTTCTCCCAAATTGTTAAGCATGTTTTATGTATAATATCTCGGACAGTGGTATATCCTATCCGAAAGCTATAATTTAAATATCTTATATCCAGTGACCAGAAATCTGAAACAAATTATTTTTTCAGGCAAATATCTACTGCAAAAGTGGAAAAACATCAGAACAATTTTTGGCAGGGGATCACAACGCAAAGCAGATGTTGAAAATGGAGCAGAAATTCCGCGTAGAAGCTTTTACATTTATTTCCAAAAGCTACTGTTCTTTAAGAAAACATCGCAAAATAATCCAAATCAAGGTAGTATTGATGAAACGAAAGTTGTTAATAATGATGATGTTGGTGGTGACGTTCAAAGTCATTCACCAGTTACCGAAAAGAAAAATTTGAAAAATGACAGTTTGGTTGAAGAACAAAATAAGAGTATCACATTAAAAGAAAATCGTAAAATGAAAGAAATACCTGACGCAGAAAATTTTTTTATGCTCACTCTTATGAACAGTTTCAGAGAAATTCCGGAATATTATAGATTTTCTGAATTGGGGAGGATGGGATTAATAAAAAGAGCAGAAGAGCTTGCACTGGAAATGAATAATCCAAGTTATTTTAAAACCGTGCCTAAAACTTTATGTATGGGCCGATACACCTATTCATATGGACCAGAACCATCGACCTATATTGTCGAATGTAACTTTGAATACTTTAACAGAAGAACTATGGTCCAGACGCATTCAGAAAATAACAATATCACCATGAAAATTCAACACAGAAAAATTACGGACTAAGAGCATCCAACAGTGGACATCATTGTCATTCGCTTTCCCCTCCCGCTTCAAACAACCAAAATACAACAATAGTATGTGATGAGGGATTATCACCTACGGATTCAAATGAAACAACTTTATCTGAAAATTCTGATGTATTCTATCTATTTAATCAATAATCAAATGTATAATATAGTAAGAAAACATTTTTGTCTTGTATACTCACCTTAGAGTAATTGCTAATTTTTCTTCTTGACATATAATAATAATAGTTTATTGTAATAACAAAAATATAACATGATATGATAAAACTTGTATAAGATCAAAAATTGTCACTCAACTTATAAACAATTAATGCGGATGAGTTGAGTTTGATTTAAATTATAACAACAAATGTTACAAAATATGTAAACAGATTACAATAAACATAGTGAAATAAGAATTTAGCGTAGAAAATTATATAAAACAAAATATAGAAATAAAAATATATATATATATATATCTATTATACCATAGAATACTTAGTACATGCTTTTAGTATTTAATATATTCAATAAAATAAAAAACATTAATGTTGTATTTATTTAATAATAAAATACCTTTAATAATAGGACTTTGATTTCCAAAATTAGATATACCCAAGGAAACATTTAGGTTATTATTATGTTTTAATCTTGTATAGTAAACATACGTTGGTTGATGATACAGTTTAACATTCATATGATATCTTATAACTATGAACATTAAGAATTGTATACATCTAATTTGTAGAAAAAAAATCTTGGTTTATTTAAAATAATTTATATTAAAGTATTTATAGTAATACATAATACATTAATATGGCTGGAGGATGTACAACCCCAGACCAAAGAACCATATAAATAAACTGATTGTACTTAAACTAATACCCTTAAAGTTTTTAGATCTAATATATACGCAGTATTTAAAATTTATAAAATAATTTTCTTATTGAGTTATTGACAGAAAATGTACTTGTAATAAATTACAATCTCTGTTCAAAATAAATATTTAAGTAGGTATTTAATATTATACAGTCTCTCTAGAGGATCACAACTACAAGGTGAAATTAAATATTTACAATTATAAGAATGTATAGGAACATAAGTCAGAATTTAAACTATTTGTAGACTTGTACAATTAGAAATATTAAAAATTACATATTTAGATTTACTTAAATTAAATTTAAGATTATTATTGTCACACCAATTCTTAATTAAATCAAGACATTTATTTGATTCTTAAAGTAATTTATTATAATTTTTATTCTTTATCAGTACAACTGTACCATCTGCATAACATAAAACATCAGCATTTAGGTTTACATTTAAAAGTCCATCAGTATAAATGATAAATAATATTGAGCCAAGAAAAGTACCTTGTGGTACTGAAAAACTATTGGTAAGTATTTATATCATTCAGAATTCCGTCTAATCAAACTTTTTAGGATCTATAAGAAATTAAAGATTAAATTAAATTAAGAGCATTATCTCTAATGCCACGAAAATCATGTTTATTTATTAATAATTCATGATTCACACTGTCAAATTCTTTTTTGAAATCAAGAAAGATACTCAAAACATTACATTTTTTGTCTAAGTTATTATGGATGAAACGGAAAGTTTTAACTAATGTTTGTTTAGAAAACTCAAGTCTTTTTTCAAACATTTTTCAACAATTTTATGGATGGTTAAAGTTAATGCAATGGGTCTGTAGTTACTATAAAGTTTTTTATCTCCTGATTTAAAAAGAGGCAGAATAACAGTATTTTTATACGTAAAAAGATATTTACCAGAAACAATTGGAAAATTAAAAATAATAGATAATGATATTGAAATTTTGTCAGTCGTTTTTTTAAGAAAATAATTTATAAAAAGAGTTTTCAGGAATTTTTCGAATAAAATTAGAAATTTCAATAGGGTTTATTGGGTCAAGACAGGGGCGGATCCAGAATTTTTTTACGGAGGGGACGCAAAATAAATTGTTTACTTACGACTAACCTGCCTGAATTGTAACATTATACGTAAAAGCAACAAAAATTATGTTGGCCCATAGCCTTCAGGAATATATAAAATAAAAAAATTGAATTAAAAAAACATTCTCAAGCAATTATTTTTAAGTACTTGAAATATAAGGTATACAAAGAAAAATAAACAACAATAGTTTACAAAACAATCTTGTTTTAGTAATGATAAAATATGAATAGAAATACGTAAAAGCAACAAAATTATGTTGACATATTTTATTTTCATGATATTATTAGAAATTACCATTGTAGGTATAATCAATCATTGTTTATCATCGACGGCGATCAATACCGGAACGCAATTAGCTATAACATACCAACACACTACCTAGTCAATACACAATAAATATAAAATAATATTATTTTATTTTTCGTAATTGTATATTACTCTAGTTAGTTGTTGTATTGAACCACGAAAATAATCGAAAACCCAATATATTTTAAACCTATTTTAGGGATTTTTGGGAGGGCGTATGCCCCTCCCCCCCTTGGATCCGCGCCTGGGTCAAGATAGATAAAATCATTTATATGATAGTTATAATTCATTCAAATTTAATTTGTTATAATTATTAGTATTTATCTCATCAGAAATATTTTTTCCAACATTAATATAATACGAGTAATAGTTTATTTCGTTAAATATTTCAGATTTGCTAGTTAAAGGAATATTTGCTGTTTAGACAGTTTATAATAGGTTATTTTTTCTTAGTACAATATGAAACTTAATTTATTAATTTCCATGTGGTTTTCATATTGTTTTTAGATAGAAAAAATATAATATAAACGACGAGTTTTTTTTTTTTATTAACTGATTCAAAAGATTTCTATGTTTAATTTAATGCTGTTTAAGTTTTAAATCAAAAGGTGCTTTGAGTTTTTTTTCATAAAGTTTTTGTTTATTTTTAATTGATAAGAAAACCATTAACTATCCATATTTTAATTATATTGGTCTTTTAAACTTAATTTTTAATATAAATACTATGATGAAACATATGTTTAATTTAAATCATTGTTCACATTTGATGCTAATTATATAAAGGAGTAAAATTATATTTTGTCATATGAATAAATTAAAATAGTTTTTTATTTATTTATTGTGTGTAATTAACCTTTTATAAAATATAATAATAATTTATACAATTTTAGACAACAACCATTATACTATATACATATTAGAATAATCATAATAATAAAAACATATAAAGAAATATAAAATTTGAAAACGTTTTAACAATTTAAATGAATAAGACTAAGTATAAAGACAAAATGACAACTAACTAAACTTAAAAGATTCTTTTAAATAAAATATAGTATTCGTTTTAAAATTATCACGTGTAGAATTAAAAAAATCAAGTTATTAGGACATTTTATTGGCGAATCGTAAAGCCCTAGGAAAAAAAGAATTTGTTCCATTATTAGGTCTATAATGTGGAATAATAAATAATTCTAGATTGTGTGTATATGATTGGGAACCCAGAAACCTATCATCACTAATAATTCTGAACAAAGAACATGACCATTAAGAATATCGAAGACAAACATTATGTTGGCATTATTTTAAGTTTTGTTAAATATTCACAATAAAACAATTTAAATAGTTATCAAACATCATATAAAGAAAATTATTAAACAAGATAAATTAATCATAAAACAAAAAAATAAAAAAATAAACTGTTGTAAAGTCAATAATAATAAAAAATAAAAAAATAAATAATAAAAATAGTTTTTAAGATTAATTACATTTTTAAATTAAGATTAACAACATAGTTTCTAAAAGAAATATCCACATAATTGACGGTTATGATATTTATTATTTGTATATAAGTGTATCCACACCTGCCACCTGATAAAGCATAATAAAAAAGTTAAATAAATTTATAAAAAATATTTTAAAATCTAAATAATACAAAAACTTTTTTTTAAAAAGTATTTGAAATCTTAACCATGTATAGAGAACGTCAATATAAAGATTTGGTGAAAATTTCAAGTTGTTGCGGTTTTTCATTTTTGAGTTAGAGCATTTTAAAAAAAACCGATATCTTTGTCAGTCTAGAATATTATACATTATATTATATTTTACATGTAATTTTATGTCAATATTCGCTGTTCAAACGCTTATAAAAAAAAATTGTGCATATGGATTTTAATAATTTTTGAATGACTTTAAGAACTACTTCTGTGGAATCTTCTATTCAATTTTCAAGTATTTTGTACGAGCCAAATTTTTTTTATCACCGATTATAAAAAAAATATGTAAAATAATCGAATATTTTAAATGCTTATAAGTGGCTTAAAAATCAATATAATATTTTGAAAAAAATATGACATAAAGGAAATACCAATCTTAACAGCTGGTAGAAATTTCAAAAATCTGCGACTTATACTTTTTGAATTATAAAAAATATTTAAAATCGTTTGAGAATAAATCGCCATTTTATGCAATTTCGTAAATATTTAAATTTCAAACAGTCATAAAATTTTTTCCTCTAATTCCGGTAGAAATTTTTTTAAAGATTTTTGAAGAGTAGCTTATAGATAACCTAGTGTTAAAATTTTGAACCTAAAGTATGAACAGAAAAAATTTTATGAATTTTTATCTACAAAATAACTTGCAAATTATCGTGATTTTTACATATTTCGTATAAATTGGAACTTTGAGCACTTATAAAAAAAAATTGTGACTTACGATTTTAGATTTTATATAAATTTATATAAATTTATAAAAAATATTTTAAAAACTAAATGATACAAAACCTTTTTTTTAAAAAGTACATTCTGACAATATCATAACTTAGAAAAAATATTTTAAATTCATGGATTTTCATTAATTTGATTTATAATACATAACATAAAAAAAATAGTACGCAAGAAAAGATAGGTAACATTTTTAATTATAGGTAACGTATTATTTATGATAATAATATACAATTAGGAAAAAAGTATAACATAATAAAATTTTGAATAAAGACTATAAATGGTACATTGCATATTGATTATATATACTAATATCGATATCTACTAGCCCGTCACTACGCGTGTGGGGTATAAAAATACCTATCCCAGTCATTTTCAAACTGATAATAAAACTAACACCATAGATAAGATAATGTTGTTATTTCATCTAGCTTTCTAAAAATAGGTATACGACAAAATTATTGTTTCCCAATAATTGGGAAACAATAATTTTGTCGTATACCTCAATTATAGAGTGGGATATAACAATACTAACTGTGCAAAACTTATTTGTAAAGACCACCTAATAGAAATATGTCCAGAGTGTTTTGACATAATGTAAAGAAACTTCCTTATTTTAAATTGTATTTAAAAATATATTAAATCACATAACACTTTAGATACAATAATAGTATATACTCGTCAAAGGCGTTCTCAGAATATTTCAATGGAGGGGGGATGAAAAAAATGATTACAAAATAAGCCATAAGCAAAAAAATAAAAAATAAAACTAATAACTAGTCAATAATGAAAATACATATCAAAAGTAGATGAATCGTGTATTACTTATATGTAAGAAAATAAAGAACCTTGGGGGGGGATATATCCCCCATATCCTCCCCCCCCGTGACGCCCATAATACTCGTATAATAATAAATATATAAAAAAATTTGATTTTTTCTTGTAATTATGCTTGTAAATAATGATGAAATTAGTAAAATTAACAAATTAAAATATTTATTTTATTTAAAAAGTAACTGTTTGATTATTAAATATAGAACATATAACAATTATGTTGGGGTTAAAAAAATACCCCACGCGCGTGGTGACTAGATATAAATAGTATCTAAATTTATTATTTACATTTCAACAAAAAGGTTTTTTAATCTATAAAAAAAACTAACTTCTAACTTCTACTCAACTTAAGTTAGTATTTTCACCAAACTAACTTCTAACTATCTAAGTTAGAAATTTGGACAGTTTCAGAAACTAACTTATATTCTAACTTAGTTAGTTTTTTTATTAAAGTAACTTAACTTCAACTAGTTGAAAAAAATGGCTAACTTGCCCAGCTTTGGCAAAGCTTTAATTTTACTTCAAAAACGTCTTGATCAATATCATCTGAATAACATTCATTTAAATCTTTAATTGCTTTATTATCATAAGTTTCATTAGAATTTAGATAACAAAAGACAGATATTGTATTTTTATGGTTAAAAAATCGTTCATTTAACTGGTGAATTAAGTTGTAATGGAAAGAATGTAATAATTTAAAAAAAAAATGTTTAAGATTATCTGTAGAACAATTTGATCTATGTTTTTATTGTTTAACATTTTATGTTAATGTTTGTTAATAATAACATATAATGTAATTAAATGTTAATAATGTTTTATCAGGAAAATTTCCTTTTCTTTTTGGTATATACAAAAAGGAAATTCTTTAAATTTTTTAATTTTATTGATCAACTAAATTTAACTCGTTATGGTGGTTCTTGCACAAATGTGTACATCAGTGGCGTGGCGACAACATTTTTTACTAGGGGCGAATAAATTTTTTTGGTACCCCCCCCCCAACGCCACCACAGATTGATTTATTATATCCCCTCATAATTTTTTACACTACTATTTTCAAAAAAGTAATTTTTAATTTCTTATAATAAAGAAATTCTAAATACAATTTGTAAGCAAGTGTTCTAGAATATTATGCTGAAGTGTAAATAATAGTGTAATCACAATATTAAATAAAAGATAATTATAATATTAATTACCCTCAGAATTCAATAAACTTATATTTTAGGTAGGTAATAGTTTTAGGACTTTAAGTCTTGAAACATCATTAGTTACTATTTATTTTAACTAACAAATTAGGAAATAACTGAAATTTAAATAAATGGAAAATCAAATTTAAAGTTTACTTTGCCTAAGCCTAATTATATACAATTTTATTTATTTTTATTCCAACCTATACTTTAAATTGATAAAATTAATATAGTATAAATTATTCACAATATAGTCAAGTTATAAAAGAATAAAATAGTAAATTATAAAATATATTTATTTTTATTTAAACAACAATGCCTCTTTTAATAACTGTGAACTATTTGCAAACTTGTTGAGAGCTTCATCCTCGTTTATGTCAATATCTTTTTCACATGATAGAAACATTAACGGTTCTAATAGATTTTGTTTCATTGTTGATCTTATTCTAGTTTTAATCAATTTTAATTTAGAAAAAGACCGTTCACATGAAGCTGATGTTGCTGGTATTGTGCATGCATATTTATATGCTGTATATAAATTTGGGAAGGCAGATATTAAATTATATGAATTTAATAATTTAATAATATCTAAAGCAGTAATTTTTGATGTATCTGAATCTGTATTATGTTCAATTTCAGTATCACTGCTAGAAAACTCATTAAATTCATCGTCATCATTTTTATCATTTCGTTCTAATTCGTTGTGTAACTTTTTAATATTGATACCTTTTTTGAGTTCCATAAAGCATTTAGAAAATGTAATATATTCCATTTTTAATTCATCAATTTGTAAATTTGGAATCCAAGTCTTAAGATAAATAAAACAATCTTCAGGTATAGAACATCCTTCATTTATTGATATTAGTCGTTCATATGAAAAAAATGATAGATCTGCTAAAATCTTTCTAGCCCCTTCAAATCTGGATGATATTGATGATACAATTTGATCTAAAACTGTATTATATACTTCAATTTTATATCTATTATTTGGATTTGGGAATATTGTCTCATTTCCTTTTTTTTCTCCATCCATAACCTTTTTTAATATATTTCGTTTATTTGGAAAACTTTTCTGTTTTAGTCCATTATCTTCAGCAAATTGTTTTGCATCGCTTAATAATTTATCTGCTAGATGATCTTTTCTCATATCAGATAGGCCTTTGGCACAGTTATCTACCATTGTTAGAGCTTGAATAAAATCTATACTTGGCGACTGTAAGTAAATAGACAATGGAGTTGTATACTCAAATACATTTCTCATTAATAATAAATTAGTTACAAACATAAAAGAAGACATAACTATTTGTAAATTTTTAGCAGTAGAAGAAGTTTCTCGATCAAGACATAGTGACAAATCTTTTAGTGTTTTCCTAAGAGCTTTATATTTAGTACAAATAACACTTAGTACTTGGTGATGTGATGTCCAACGGGTATTTGAAAAGTTTTTAATTTTACAAATCCTTTCATTGGGGTAATATATTTTTTGAGCTTCTATAAATAATGCAGAACGTTTTCGAGCTTTCATGAAAGATACTAATAATTGTAAATTGCCAAAAAAATTTCTAGTCACAATATTTTTATCACATGTATCAACTACGACAAGATTAAGAACGTGCGCAAAGCACCAAACATAAATAGCTCTAGGATTTTTTTGTTGAACCAATGTCTTAACACCAGAATAACAGCCTTGCATACTAGCTGCGCCATCATAGGATTGTGCACATAAATTATTTACCCAATCTATTTCAAAATTATGACAAATATCACATAACAAGTTGAACATCCCAAGTCCTGTTGCATCAGAAGCTACCTTGATAGCTACCAGTCTTTCTTCAACATCACCATCTACATTCAAAAACCGTACAATTAAAGAGAATTGTTCAAGGTTTGCTACATCAGTTGTTGTATCTATTATGAATGAATATACTCCAGATTTTTTGATTTTTTGTAAGATTTGACCTCGAACCATTTCACCTAAGACATTGAGTATTTTATTTTGACTAACGTTGGACAAAAAAGTTAATCGATTCTTCCCTTTTACATTCCTAATCTTCAACAAATGAGATGATAATACAGCATTATCAGTTGATAATAATTTAATTAATTCTAAGAAATTGCCTTGATTTTTTGATGATTTACTTTCATCATGTCCTCGTAATGCCATATTTTGACGTGACAAGTAAATCAATGTTTTAATAATTTCTTTTACTATCTCTCGGTTTTCAGCAACTTTAGAATTTAATCCTTTGAATGATTGAAGATCAACTCTTTGATTATTTATGTACATTGCCCGTCTTATTTCAGCTTGTAGATGCTCAGGTGTTGCTTCGTGTGTTTTAAAGACATACGCCATGTGCTTCCAATCATCATAACCAGATTTAGCTAATTTGTAGCTTTTACATTCTGTAGTTCCAAATAATTTGCATACTATACAGTATACTCTATCTGCCGAAGGTGAATATGATAGCCAAATTCTTTTAACGAATTGTCCTGATGCAATTTTTTTAAAATAATGTCCTTCATGAAATGAACGAGTGTGTTTACCTTGTTTTTTTAATGGAAACTTATGATTTTTTAAATCGAACGGTGCAGGTTGACAAGGTAGTTGTAAAGCTACTTGTGCAAATAATTCTGGAGTCATTGTATTATTTGGTATGAAAGCTGGATCATTTGGAAATTGAATAGCTAAAAATAATTTAACTTCTATAACATTTCAGTATTTATTATTTTATACTACCAAATTACCATATGGAGAAGATGCCACTGATTCAACTATATCTTTTGGCGATTCAATTTTCTCAAAGTCAATATTTGCAGATAGTTTTTCCTTGTCATCATTATTTGCTGGTATGCTATTTTCAGCATTACAATTTTCAAAAATGTGCCACTCATCATTATTTACACCTAAAACAAAACCAGTTACTATATTTCAATTTATTTTATACCATAAAGTATACATGAGGATTTGTATCTATTTATTGTGTAATGTTAGGTATAGTTATTTTATATGCTTAATATTTAAAAAAAAATTATTTAAATAAAAAAAATATTATTTGCATATTTATGAGAGATATAAAATGTATTAATTCATTTACATACAATTAAATAATTTAACTTCTATAACATTTCAGTATTTATTATTTTATATTTTTATACTACCAAATTACCATGTGGAGAAGATGCCACTGATTCAACTATATCTATTGGGGATTCAATCTTCTCAAAGTCAATATTTACAGATAGTTTTTTCTTGCCATCATTATTTGCTGGTATGCTATTTTCAGCATTACTATTTTTTTTACTACCTTGTTCTAAAATAACAAATTTCAAATAATTTAAAAAATATTATATTAAAAATTATAATAAAATTATTAACAATAATAACTTAATTAGGTATTAATAATTTATATGAAATAGAAATATAATACCTATATAAAGTAGCTATTTTAGTTTATAAATTATTTAAATTATTTTACTCCATTAGATTTTACTTACATGTAGATCGTTAATAATTATTATCAGGCAATAAAGACATTATACATAATTATTTTATATTTTTATTTAAAGTAGGTAATAGTTTCTGTATTTTAATTTCATAATAAAGAAAAGTAGGTAGTAAACTTACCAATTGAAATAGAATCACCCAATTCTAGCTTACGTTTTTTAGGATTACTAAAAAAAAATGCAATAGATTTAGATTCATCTCTAGATTTCTTGATTTTACAGGAAGATGTATGTCGAATCCAATTAGTGGAGTTCATATCATTTTTATTTTTTCCACAAGCACATATTTGAGGTTTTGTCATTGTAAATTGTAATATTGTATTATTGTAAATAATATTATTTTTTAACTTTTAAATAATCACTATTTAAACGATAAATATACAATGAATGACGAGGAGTAACAACTGGTAGGTAAGTAGCGTGCACGCAAATACGCAATACTCGAAAAAACACATACAAACAAAATTTATAAATTAATATAAATTCGCTAAGTGATTAATGTAATATAAATTAAATGGAAAGATTAAAAGATATAACAATTCATATGATATTTTATACTCTGTCTCTGTCTACCGATAGTTATTAGGTTCGGCTGGACTGCTGAGTATGTTCCGTTGGAAATTCCCACTACGACTACGCAACATAAATAGGATAACCGATAAGAAATTTGGTGGTTATTAATTTATTTTAATAACAATTTAACACACAAACAGCTGAACATACACTATTGTCATTATGTTGAATGAAATATTGCCTATATTATATTCCTTAATACTTATTAAAATATCTATGGACCATACTATAATTTAATTAGTTCATACTGCTCATAGTATTCAATATTCATACCTAATCAGTATCACCCACACACCCACCCACGACCTACCCACCCACCCACCAACTAACTAGGGGCAATTGCCCAAAAAAATCTCCTTCGCCACGCCACTGGTGTACATGATTTTTAGCAAATACAATTTAATTTTTAACTAATAGCATTCTCATACGTATGTTATAATTAACCAATATAAACCTATTAGCCCAGTCAAATTAGGAAAAAGTTCGGAACTAATTCCACGAAAGCTGGAGTTT
The DNA here is from genome assembly GCA_034509805.1 of Sipha maydis. Taxonomy (NCBI): domain Eukaryota; kingdom Metazoa; phylum Arthropoda; class Insecta; order Hemiptera; family Aphididae; genus Sipha; species Sipha maydis. The sequence goes on from JASXSY010002984.1 coordinate 27,567, forward strand.
AATTTTTTTTTTAGATCATACCTTCCTTATAAACATACTAAAAGTCCTGACACCTACCCCTTGTGCGTAGCCCTCCACTCCTCTTCAAAGGGTGGCGCACCCCTTTCACTTGTTTCGCTTATAACTCGTTAGATTTTCAACTTACGATTTAAATACCCATGACCAAAATTAAAGACCATACAATTTACCATAGACTAGTGCTACTTTTAATATATATATATGTTGCGATAAGTGTTATTTTTTAAAAAATATAAAAAATAAATTTTTTTTATCTTTTTTTTTATTGTGTTTTAGCCAAAACCATCAATAATACGCTGAAATGACCTATGACAAAAGTTAACGAGCATATTATTTTACATAAAATAACGTTAAATTATTTTAACAATTTTAATTAGCATAAGTAAAAATGTTTTTTATATAAAAAGTGACGATGTAATTGAACAATTTGTTGACAATTACAAAATATAAGAATCAGAAATCTAATTACAATATACTAAAAAAAAAATGTCGAAAGCTGAATTTCGGTATATGAGTAGTTTATACCTTACTTATGAACATACTAAAAGTCCTGACACCTACCCCTTGTGCGTAGCCCTCCACCTCTCTTCAAAGGGTGGCGCGCCCCTTTCACTGTTTTCGCTTATAACTAATTAGCTTTTCAACTTACGATAAAAATACCTATGACTAAAATTAAAGACCATAACATTTACAATTAAAATACATTATTTTATTTCACATACATATTTATAAAATTGAAATAAAAAAAAAGTTAATTATGAAACTATTAATTACATACAGTAAAATCTCAAAAATATGATAATAAATTTGTGGCTTTGGCGCATGCCATAATAAATATTGTCACGGAGGTTCATGTTTAAATCAGCAACCGATCATAGATGATGTAGAAGAGGACCATATTGATGACAACTTTGAGGACAATATCGATGAAATATTTTTAATTGGAAATCAAAAAGAAGAAACCAACACACCGACAATAAAAAAAATTAGACACACATAATATAATTAATAAGGTACTGTATGATTTTAATAATTCAATACATAATATAATATAAATAATTAAATATGAAAATATTAAGTATATTAATTAATTTTGTTTCAGGACCCAAAACCCAACACCATTTTTATATTTAACTTCATAGCTTATAGTCTGAAAAAATAAAAATAAATGTATAATTTCCAATTTTTGTAAATATTTTATAAATTACTGTATGTAATTAATAGTTTCACAATTAACTTTTTTTTTATTTCAATTTTATAAATATGTATGTAAAATAAAATAATGTATTTTAATTGTAAATTTTATGGTCTTTAATTTTAGTCATAGGTATTTTTATCGTAAATTGAAAAGCTAACTAGTTATAAGCAAAAACAGTGAAAGGGGCGCGCCACCCTTTGAAGAGGGGTGGAGGGCTACGCACAAGGAGTAGGTGTCAGGACTTTTAGTATGTTTATAAGGGAGGTATGATCTAAAAAAAAAATTAAACTCCAGCTTTCGTGGAATTAGTTCCAAACTTTGTCGATTTTTGGTCTAATTTGACTGGGCTATATATAAATAAGTAACATTGTATAATTGACAATACAAAATAATTACCATAAAGGTGTTTATAGTAAATAATAATCTTAATAAAAAAAAAAAAAAAAAAAAAAATAAGATAGTAAAAATAATCAATAAATAACAATAATTTAGTACATAAAATAAAAGGAAAACGATTAATTCACAAATTATTTACGTACACAGCAACGTGAACAGGGACCATGGAAAAATATGTCAGAGACTGAATTCAGAATCATTGTTTATTGCTAGATATTTCATTTATTAAAATCATCGATAATTGTGATTTCTTTCACAAAAATTTCTGAATCTCATATTTATAGACGTTGATAGAAAAATTTTGAAATAGATTTATTATATATGATTATATAAAATAGGTAGTTAACGAGATATCTCGTAAACTGTTAGTGGGTAAGCTATTGTGTATTATTTTTTCATATAGGAATTGTATGTGATATATTTTACACTACCAGAAAATCTAAATATTAATATAAATATAATAATAATATAATACCGTAAAACATATAACCTTCAAAAATTTGCCGCCCCTTAAAATTTGCCACTGCAAGCACGTGCCTATAGGTATTATAATTTTATGACTGTTTGAAATTTAAATATTTACGAAATTGCATAAAATAGCGATTTATTCTCAAACGATTTTAAATATTTTTTATAATTCAAAAAGTATAAGTCGCAGATTTTTGAAATTTCTACCAGCTGTTAAGATTGGTATTTCCTTTATGTCATATTTTTTTCAAAATATTATATTGATTTTTAAGCCACTTATAAGCATTTAAAATATTCGATTATTTTACATATTTTTTTTATAATCGGTGATAAAAAAAATTTGGCTCGTACAAAATACTTGAAAATTTAATAGAAGATTCCACAGAAGTAGTCCTTAATTTCATTCAAAAATTATTAAAATCCATAGGCACAATATTTTTTTATAAGCGTTTGAACAGCGAATATTGACATAAAATTACATGTAAAATATATTGTATAAATTATATAAATTATATTGTATATATTATAAATATAATGTATTATATTCTAGACTGACAAACTATATCGCTGTATGCAACTGCCATCCCATCCTAATTGAAAAATATATTTATCGTTTCAAAATAAAATATATTTTTTACAATATTTATAAATAACAATGTATTATATCCTAGACAAACATATGAACTCCGTTCAGAATCGTTATTCGTATACAATGATATCTATCATTGCATTCAAATTTAACAAATCCATTATAATAATGACCTATCCTATAAGCGAGGTGCACTCCACCCCTAACTGTACAGCAGAGCGAGGCCCATCCGGTTCTTTTTTTAATTTCTATTAATATTTTGTCATTACTAAAACAAGATTGTTTTGTAAACTATTGTTGTTTATTTTTCTTTGTATACCTTATAATTCAAGTAGGTACTTAAAAATAATTGCTTGAGAATGTTTTTTTAATTCCATTTTTTATTTTATATATTCTTGAAGGCTATGGGCCAACATAATCTTTGTTGCTTTTACGTATTATGTTACAATTCAGGCAGGTTAGTCGTAAGTAAACAATTTATTTTGCGCCCCCTCCGTAGACAATTTCTAGATCCACCCCTAACCCATTTATGCCCAAGGCCAAAAATGTTTTTAAATTTTGATTTAAACATGTTTTTTTGCTCTTTGTGGTATATCTACGTTCAATAAATTAAAAAAAAAATCAAAATTTCAACCCTCTGCAAGTTCTTAAGTGACCTATATTTAGGACACTAGGTAAATTGGGTACCTTGCTTAAATGAAATATTATAATACAATTAAAACATAGTAGATTGAAACTTTTATTTATTATTTTATTTTATTTAAATCACATAAGCATAATATTTATTAATTAGAATTATTATATATATTATATTATTTATTTATTAGAATACATAAGTTATATGTGTAAATATGAATTTCAACGTTCTATTTTGGCGTAAGGAATTTCAAATTGCATTTCAAATGAACCCCAACATCACACTTGGAACATCTCGAAGTTGTTTTTTCATGGCATTCCGCATATCTAGTTTGCTTTCCTTGAGGAACTAAATAATGCTTTGAACCATCATATCTTTGTAAGTAACTTGATGATTTGCCACCTTTACGTCCTGGAGTTGGTGGTGTATTATATTTTTGTAGATAATACGTTGCTATGTGTCTACGAAAAGATAGAAGGTCCATGGATTTTTCGGTGTAAATTTTATGTAATTGCCAAGCATTTTGAACACTCAAATCTATACAATAAGATATTATAGATGAATACCATTTTTTACCTCATATTGAAATTCGGTATTGTGAAATGTTCTGATCCATACGATCAACACCGCCCATATTTTGATTAAACACATTTATAATATGAGGTTGAGGAAGTTGAATATGTTTTTTTTCTGAAACGGACCATATTTTTGCTATTGAAACAGGCTCGACTCCAATATTATTAGAATCTATCATAACAGTACTGTTATCGTTCCATGCACATACTAAAACAGCAGAATCAGAAACATAACTTTCATAAACACCTCTTGGTTTTTTCTTCAAAGCAATCAAATCTATCGGACATTGTTTGGTTCGATTGGAACGTATTGTTCTCGAACCATATAAACCCATTTCTGTTAATTTATCCAGTAAAGGCAAGCCAGTAAAAAAGTTATCAAATACTAAATGATATTTATCAACTCTGTGAGATAATAAATTGTTTGCGTATGACATTGTAACTGATGCGCCAAGTCCATACTCATTATTTTGTAGATCGCAATTTTTTCCCTGATAAGGAGAAATCCAGATAACATATCCTAATCTTAGTGCTCCGATCCAAACTTTAAAACCAAATCTAATAGGTTTGCCTCTTATGAATTGCTTGCGCCCATGTCTACCAAAGTATGGTATCATTGATTCATCAATGCTATGAAACTCTTGGTGCGGTGCATGCATCAAAAATCTGCTGTTTAACATTGTAATAAGAGGTCTTATTTTCGAAAATTTGTCATTTTCATCCAAACTATTATTATCGCAAAAATGCAAAAACGAAAATATTTGCTCGAAACGATTTCGTCTCATTGCATTTGATACTAATTCGTTGTGTGTATCAGGCGATTTTTCCCAATACATACGTCTACGTGAAACTTCATTATACCCAGATAACAATAAAATCCCCAAAAAACACTTTAGCTCATCTACAGTTATTTGAAGGGGTTGATTTTTGTTAAAAGCATACAAATTTGAATAATGAACGATAATTTCCAGCAACTGTTGATCAAAAAATAACTCAAATAATTCAAAAGGTTTTAATTAATGGTACAAATTTGAATTTTGGTCCCAATTGTTGACATTTTTTTTGATTTTCAAGATCTCCCTGATACCATTTTATAGCTAGTGGTTTTTTATTTTGGTAATTTTTTTATTTATAATTTTAGCGTTTTTTTCTTTTATAATCTTTATTTGAGTAACTTCATCTGATACTATAGCCTCCTCAGTTTCGAAATTATTTATAATAACGTTGGACTTCAATAAACTAGTTAGCATATGATTTAGATTACCTATAGGTCCTTCGTCGTCAGAATCTTCATCAGTTATTTCATTATTTGCATTTTCAGGTGGTTCCATAAATATTTCATTCACATTATCCAAAATATTATCTATATCTCCTTCTTCCAATAACGTAGCAACTTCGTGTACAGTCAGTTTTCTATCAAAATAATAAATATAAAATAATTACATTACAAATAATTGGCGACATATATATTCCCAATGTCCTACATATAGGACACTGCTATTATTATGCAAATAAATAAAAATGTGAGTAATAAAACTGCATTATGATACGTGCAATATATTAGGTACACACTTTTCTACATTTTATACTGAAATACATTTATATTATGGACAGAAAAAAAATAGTTTACTTACTTTGAAAATGACGACATGATGATCGAAAAATTTTCTGAAGAAAAAAACTCGTTTTAAAATAACATTTCACGTTAAAATTAACGATATCTGTTTAAAGCTAATCTCTATACTCTGCTGTAATCGATAACAACGATTTTCGGGAAAAAAATTTAAAAATAGAATTTATAACAATTTTATAAACTGGTGTCCTATATGTAGGACACTGGGTATAAATGAGTTAACAAAAAAAACCAACACAAAAACCTTCCTTTAAAACTAAAACTACCCATTTTCCTTACAAACAGATATAAATATTAATAGGTAAAATAACAAAAGTTATAAGTTCTATGTATAACAATGAAACTACGAATATTACACATCATTAATAATATGACAATTTTCTTATTTTTTTTTGACCTGGAGGCGGATTTGAACCCCTCCCCCGGATGTACGCCACTGTATATATATATATATATATATATATATATATATATATGTATGTATGTATGTATGTATGTATGTATGTATTTATGTATGTATGTATGTATGTATAGTACGTATGATGTATATGAAGTAATAAATTCATTAATTTTATTAATTTTATTAATTGAATTTCATTCAAATATTATTAATATCAAATCAAATATTATTTTATTTCAAATATTTTGTCATTTCAGTAGGGGATGCACCATCGCACATAAGCAAGAGCCGCCACTGTTTATCACCACATTCAGAGAAATCACCCATAAATCAAACAGACGATATTTTTGACTTTGGATCTTCTTCTTCGATATTCAACTTTAACAACAAATTAAGAATTAGAAATTTCACATTTTTTGTCCGAATAAGAAAATGATCTCAATAATCTAGATAAGTATCCTATTATTAAACAAGTTTTATTCGATACACTACTCTACTTCTGTCGTTAGCACCTGTAGAAAGATTTTTTTAATTTGCAACAATGATAAATCAACTAAGTCATAAATTATCCGATTAACTATTTGAAAAACGTGTTGTATAAAAAAAAAAAAATGTTAGGATTTTCACATTATTTATGATTGTTATTATTAGATTATTATTACCTATTTGCACTGTTATTATGTTATTATTACACAATTATTATTATTGTTTTGAACCGCATTTATTATAATTTTTATGTTTACATTTAGTTCATTATTTAAAAATTATTTTTCCTAAAAAAATTTGTATTGTTAATAGTCATTTTTTTCTATAATATATAAAAATTGCTTACATCATAATCATTGTTAAATGTACTCCTTATTTATTCGTTTTTTTTACAATATTTTAATTAATCTTAATCTATAATTAATAAGTATAATATATATAAAGTGTACTACAATGATCAATAAACTGCATGTTTTTTACATTTTAATCTAAAAATATAGCTGTTATTCTGTCCAAAATCGTTATTAAAACATCATTAATCATTAACCATTAAAAATAAGTTGTGATTACAAATTCACATATTTTGTAATCGCAATCAATTTTATGATTACATTATGCCTTTAATAATTTAAAATAATTTGTTATTGTGATTATTGATTCATTAATTTATATTATGACTAAAAATTGTAATCAAAATCTTAAATCATTAATCAGGTTAGGATTTGTCCAACACTGGTACACACAATAGTTGTGTGTACCAGTGTTAGGCAAATTATAATAATAATAATAATAATAATATTTAGCTCCGGATACGTTCGTGCTGTGTCCGCGAGTTGTATTGAGTGTGCGCGCGCTACGATGTTGGTCGTACGGTGTTGCGGTGCGGTGCAGGTAACTACACAAAATCAATAATAATAATAATCAACCCCTTGTACGTTCGTGGCGTACACGTTAGTCATCAGTCGGTTTCGCACATCACTAGTCTACAATAATAAATTGAGTATTAGCCGAGTTATAAGCGTTTAAACAGCGAGACTTGCAATATTCCCGTAAAAGCGTGTACAGAGAAAACGGGGAGGGCAAATTATGGCGTCACGCGTATTTTCCAAATGCCCATAACTAGCTAAATATTGAACGCTCGCAGAATTTTGTGGCGCCGATAGTTTATAATTATTTAATTAAAAAAAAAAAAAAATATAAGTTTCTTCAGTCATTTACTCGACACCGAAACGTTGAGGTTCGGTCACGCATGCGTACATGGACCCCATCATCAATGCTGAGCCTGCGCGCAACGACCCGATGCTGGGTACATACTACACAAAATCAATAATAATAATAATCAACCCCTTGTACGTTCGTGGCGTACATGAGTACTGTTTCTTCGAGTTGTACTGCGCGTGTGCGCACTGCGGGGTTGGTTGTAGTGTGTTGCGGAGCGGTGCGGGTGCGGTGGAGCGACGACCCGTCGTACTTCCCGATCGGTGATTCGGTCGCCAGGCAGTTTTCGTTTCCCCCGTTGCCAACCCGCCGCTCAACGTTCGGCTTATTGATTTTTATTCCGACCCACGCCGTGCACCGCCTTGTGTCCATGGTTACGCATCGTATGGATTGTATGAAAATAAAACTCGGTACGTTAAATTAATCGGGACATGGACCAGGTATTATTACAATTTCGAACTCGATATAATCCAGTTCCAATCAGTACATTGTGTGCAAATATTGACATACAAATTTCCTTCCATGCATTCCTCATTTCAATTTCTGTCTTTGTAAATATTCAAAGTTTTATCCCGAATTACTGGTCGTTCTTCGACCACGATTTTTAAAAAGTTCTATACTCATAGATTCAGTCATTTTTTTTTTTTTTATAGTTTTTTAGAATGAATTATAATGAAAATTATGTCATGGGTCACGACGACGAGGAACATACGATTACATTAATAACTGAAATAAACGACACTTAAAAACGGGTATCACATAATAGCACATAGTTTACGACCAATGCGTTATTAAAAAAAGAGAAAGTAACTCATAAATAGTTCTGAAAAAAACCCATTAGATATTTAAAATAAAAAGTGCTCATAATGCATATTAACTCATTTATAAGTCATTTTTATTGGAATTTAAAATTAATATGGCTCAGAACTCGGCGATATAACCTATAGGTTCATTAGAATATTGTTTTTCATAACGAGACGAGTGTGTTTCATATCAAGTTATTCGTCAATTCTAAAAACAATCAAAATCAAAGATTAACGAGTGTTAAAAATGTAAGACGCAAAAAGTTCGATTGTTATTAGCATCATACGCATAATCAAAGTAAAAAAGAAAATATATCTCGTAATACAAGATGTTAAGGCGTACGATAGAATTCGATAAGAAAATAGTGGTGGGTTGGATTTCGATAGAACATTAAACGAGTCCGTACATGGCAAAGGGTCACCGTAGGACGCGCAACGTCGGACATTTCCCGATTGCCCGTCGGCCCACTCCCGTGATAAGCGTGAAAAAATACGATTACAAAACTCTGTAATTAATTATTAATTAATCACTCCGTTAATATATTAAAATTATTACAGCTCTACTACCTAACAACCATATAAACTATGCTTAAATGGTAAGGGGAGGCCATACACGAGAGAGAGAAACAAAAAATAAAACGAATAAACCAAAAAAAATTAAAGTTAATGTTTTCGACGTGCCGTGTACAAATACGAGAGCCATTTAAGGAACTGTAGAATGCACGAACAGGAAATAAATTATATTCTAATCTGAGCCTGGAAAATTTAAAAAAAAAATCCCTCGTTGTTTCTATTATTTTTGCTGAATAACAACGTTTTATTATTATTCTGTTCTACGACTGCGTGTCATTAAGTGAAAAGATAAAAGAAGTCTCGTATGCCGCGCACCGGCCATAGAAATACGATCTACGGAAACTAGTGCGCATCCGCGCCGTTGCCAAGACGACTCGTTCCAATTTCGACGTTCATGATCGTTGCGTAACTACGGAGTGAAAGCGAACATTTGGAGATAAATTTATATACACGCAGAGACGAAACTAGGAATTTTACGCCCGGGAAAAATGTTAAAATTACGCCTTATCATAATAAAAGAATCAAGTACCATTTCCTATAATTTTTTTTAATAAAAAGCATACAATCAAACTTATTGAGTTTTAAACACATTATCATTAAAAAATATCAAAATATACATACTATAAAATGTATACCCTCTAAAGTTATACGCCCAAGGATGAATCCCCGTCATTCGCCCACTGATTCCGCCCTTGCACACACGTATCCGTGTTTGGACGTTATACCGAACGCGAACGAACGAACGGCGATTTTTACTAGATTCGCGTTCGTCTCATAGTGTGGTCCGCGGTCATAGATAAACAGAATTTAATAAATAAAAAGTAGTGTGGACGGTCCTAAATCTGCGAACAAGCTATTGTCACGTCACGTTAGCTCACGTGCTATCATGGCACCTTACGTTTCACGGAAAAAGTCTAGATAATGTATTTAAGTGTGTCAGAATCACATGACAGTCACATCACACGTATCACGTTACGTTATCAACCTCACATGTGACGGCATGGTTTTTATTTCTGAAAGTTTACAAGTTTCCGACTCACGTAACGTCACGTTAACATAGATTTTTTCGGAGTTTTTTAATTAACAATTTCTGTATTCGAAATGGACGAACAATTAATTGAAAAAGTTAGACAGCATGAAGTTTTATGGTAATCATGGGTTACATGAATACCGTGATCAGCATATACGACGAACTGTTTGAGAAAAAACTGGAAGAGTGTTGCGTGCCGTCAGTTCAACAATGATAGTCAAATAAGGAATAGAAAATAAACTCAATGTTCAAATTAAACACTATTCATAGTAGATATACCAAGTCCAATTCAATTAATTTATTAATTTATAAAACAAACGGGCGTGAAGGTGCTTGCTTTGATCGGACTAAAACACATCTGCTGTTGGATCCGTCAGGAACTCCCTTACACGAGTGTACTCAGATCTCGTGTGATTCACTTGACACGGATATGGTTACATCGTATTTGAGTTTTAGTATGCAAATTTGTATGCATTGCTCATCCTATAGTTTAGTGCTTTCGCAAAATTACCTTTCTTACTAAACGAATACTTGTTGTCTCTCCTTGTGTAATAATGTGTAATTTAATATTTGGTGTCAGACGGGTCTATTAAATTGACCTTGATCTTTTACAGCTAATTTATGAATTCTAGTTTCCATTGCTTGCTTACACTTGACAAACACCCGAATACCGATGTCAACTTCTAAGAATCAGCTTTCAAACATTATTCGTGTGGTTTTCCCGTGTAATCCTAATCCTAAGGACGTAATTTATGTATGTCCGTAACATACATGTCTAGTCTATATGATAGTAATAAGAGTTGTTTTATTACTGTATGTGAACCGTGTTTAGTGTTAATCTTGAGAACCTACGTCTATATGTATGTCCGCGACAAGAGCTACAAATCATCAAGTAATCATAAATATAACATGCTTTGTCGGGGTCGTCCATTATTTTATAGTTGTGGTTTTTCTTTTCTTTTTTTTTTTCTATTGTAAAAGTTCGAGTAGTTCATAATATTTTCTAGCATAATATTTATAATTTTTAAATTTTATTGTTTTATCTTTAAAAATTATAAATATTATGCTAGAAAATATTATGAACTACTCGAACTTTTACAATCGAAAAAAAAAAAAGAAAAGAAAAACCACAACTATAAAATAATGGACGACCCCGACAGAGCATCACGATTGAATACACGACAGTAAGCGTAATTCCAAACGTGATTCTAAAACGTAATTCCATCACGGTTCAAACGTGTTAAATTTATAGCTCGTGAGCTCGCTTGACGTGACAATAGTCCTTAAAGCAGCTTAAAGCGCAGGTGCTGCCGACGCCCAAGGGCGGTGCCCGCGTCTCGCGTATTGATCCCGAATCTTGCTCTCGCACGTCGTTTTTCGGTTTCCATCCGCGGACAACCTGCGCGATTTCGCCCCGTTGGGTGGGCTTCTTCTCGGATTGTACGCGGGTCGCGCCGGCGTGGAACAAAGGTGCAAACCGTCCTGGTGTTCGAACGCCCGCGAACGGTCACCTGGCAATATCAATGTAAAAATACGAGTTCCACGTATAACTCCAATTTTAATTCCACTCCAATTATTTTTTTGTTTTCACTACGTACTACATTATATATTCGTGTCCCGATATTTAACCATACATATTGTAATGTTATAATGCCTCACGGCGTATATTCTGCAAATAAATAATTGATACCGCACGCAGGCATATCTGGTCTCACGTACGCATAGACTCGCGTGCGTACAAATTAACACACCCGGGCAGATTTCTTCTTGCCCACGACCACGGTTAAAGATATCTACAGTCGAACCTGGTCGTCTCGAACTTTTTCAACTCGACACCGTCGATACCTCGAACTTTTACTCCGGCCCCTGAAATTTCCTGTTTAAACAATGTGAAAAATCTCGTTCAACTCGAATATTTCCGTGGATAACTCGACGTTTCGAGTTTTATTAATGTTATACAATTGTGATATTTCCCTCATTACACCCATTGACGGAATCGTTGATAGCTAATTATTCGGTATTCCACTCAACGCTTTGTCAACTTATTTTAAAAACAAAGAACATTTTAAATAAAATAGAAAAATTCATTCAAGACGGTACAATAAACAGCTAAAAATCAAACAAAAAAATAAATACCTTTTCTAAATAATTTTCAAACTTAATTTTCGTCTATACATAATTCCTAAATAAATACATAGTAATTTTATAATAAATATATAGAAATAGAAAAAAAAATTTAGTTTGGATAACTCGAATTTTTTCCCGGTCCCTTCGACTTCGAGGGAACCAAGTTCGACTGTATATACCTATATGTATCTTTATCTACGACGTATTATTGACTGGAACACAAGATTTCGCACTAGCCGATATGATAAATAAATAAATAAATTATTGGTGACGTCGCATTACTAATACCGCGAAACTAACCGTTCTATGGTAGGTACACTAATTGAAAACAAAGTACAACGGACGGCCGCGTACGGAAATCGACGAATTATTCATTTACAATCGGACTTTTTCGATGCAAAACATTGGTTTTTTAAATTTTGGAAATTATGGAAAAATCCCGGAAAATTTATCATCATAAAATACTAATTGCTCACGAGTTTCCTTAATTCTAAGTCTATCGGAGCACATGCGGTATACCTACTTTTGTTCACATCATGAGTTCATGAAATTCGACAATGACTAACTAATTAGCCAATGCTATTAATGTCATGTCACAGCTATTTTGATTCTTTGAGAATAGAGTATTTGGTATACATTGTTTTACGTTCTGATGAACTGTAATCGAATAAGTTTTACTGATCGTTTTATACGTATATATAGAAATATAATTTTTTTTTCGTTAAATGTTTATGTACGACCCATGTAGTAAACTTTTCATATATTTGGCTTAGTTGGTACTTTGAGTTTGAAATGTTTGCATTAGACTAACGATTTAAAATAAATTCAAGTATTCAGTTTGGAATATTTAAATACAACTAAAAAGTATGAAATATATCATACTATTTTTATAGACAAATATGATGCGGGATAATATATTATACACTTTACAGCTGTTTCGAATTAGGTTTAGTTTGTTACCAGCTAAAATAAATTGTTAGTTACAAAACCCACTTGTCATCGGAGTGATGAGAAATTCAATCGCTTCAAATACTTATAGCTACGACTTAATAGTCTCTGTGGACGAAATTAAAATAACCTATCCGACTGTTTTCATATAAACATGATGGGTACTGATTTCTAATCTGTTTTCAACATTTTCATCGTTACAATTTGTAAATTGTTGATAAATATACATATTTATAAATAAATATTTTTCCGATAGTTTTTCCTGTCCGCATAAAAACAAATTTATAATTCTTATCGCGTTTATCTGTTCGGGTAGGTATCGACTAGTGATGGGCAAAAGTGACTAATTATTACCGACTTGGTCGGTAGTACCATATGACTAATTTAGTTACTCGAACATTTTTATTATTCGACTTATTTTATTATTCGACTAATTATTATTATTCGACTTATTTTTATTATTTGACTAATTATTATTATTCGAATTATTTTTATTATTCGACTAATTATTATTATTCGACTTATTTTATTATTTGACTTTTTTTTATTATTCAACTGATTTTTATTGGACTGATTGCATGCTATTATAACAAAAATAATAATATAACAAAAAACATAAACATTACTAGGAAAAATAAATACAAATTTACAACTGTTTTAAATTTTTGTTTAAAAATATTAACATATCTAAATTTTTTGGATGTGTTCTATTTCTTTTTGCTGCCATGATTTCACCTGCTTTTGAAAAAATTCTCTCTGAAGGTAGCAGGGATCTAAATAAAATCAATGCAGAACAATAGACCTTACAATTTCTTAGAATTATCCATTTGTAAAAACCTAGCGGCTAGCATAACAATGGTCTCCTATGTAAACCTTTGTAGTGTGTGCGATGTGCGCTGTGCGTGTCATCAGTATTTTTGTTTTGACTAGTTTCAAATTTAATTACGACTACATTTTAAAATTCTTAGAATTACCGATTTATCAGTTATTTTAGTCGAATAATTAGCCGACTAATTTCATTTATTCATATTAGTTGGTTGAAAAAAAATTAGGGATGCTCCGATACCACTTATTACCGATATCCGATACTCCGATATATGCTGCCGATATAAAACCGATACCCGATAACATTATGTAAAAATTAAAACAGCATTTTTGCAAAAAAAAAACATTAGCCGATACCATCATAAAACCGATACCATTAACCGATATATAATAAAACTGTTACCTGAACTCAAATGTTACCTAAAAAAGTTAAAACATTGTTTAAAACAGCTACCAACTAAGTAATTTTGAATTTTTAAATAATATTGTTGTTAAAATATTATTGTAATTTTAATGTTTTGTATTTAATTTAATTTTATTGTATTTATTGTATTATTGTATTTTTGAAAGTATCGGTTGAAGTATCGGTTTTGAATAGAAACCGATATCGATAAGACCGATACCACCGATATTGGCCGATATTTAGTATCGGTTCTAGTATCGGCCCATCCCTAAAAAAAATAGTCGACTAATTATTCGACTAATTTCTATGATTTGTATATAGCTGGTCGTGCAAATTATTAGTTGATAATAGTCGGCAGTGGCGTATCCAGAGGGGGGGACGGGGGCCATGGCCCCCCCTTGTTGGCCGTATTTACTAGATTCTGTTTTAAAGATTTAAATTTATTCGTATACATGAACGCAATGAACGCATACTACAATAATACTCTTATACCAGCAATCACTATTCAGTAATCACTATTACTGTTATCATGTTTCACTAACGTGGTTCTAGTTCAAAAGGGCGCCAGTGAGTAACACAGCTGTTTTGGTGACATGGACAGTTTAATGGTCTCCGTACCACAATCTTCGCTGTGTAAAGTGTAAATAGTGTAATCAGTTATCACTTATCAATATTCAGATTTAATGTTGATAGTCATTTCAAAAATATATTTAGTGAAGTACTTAAAATTGCTTCTAAAATAGACGTCGATATTAAAATACCTCGAGTTTGTGGCAAACAAAATCAAAGAGATAATTTGAATGTTACAAATCAGGAAGATTATTACAAAATAATATTCATTCCATTTATTGACCAAATTATATGTGAATTAAGGACTCGATTTGATCAAAGGTTAAGAGAAATTATTCCACTTGAAGGGTTAATCCCATCACATTTCTATAAATATGATACTAAAACTATTTTGGAGGCTGCAAAAATATACGAAAATGATCTTCCCTTAAATGCGATTGTTACATTAAAGGCTGAACTAAGTATATGGCAAAATCAATTGAAAGACGATGGACAAAATGGCACAGTGAATAAACCTCAAACC
Source organism: Sipha maydis (assembly GCA_034509805.1). Lineage (NCBI taxonomy): Eukaryota > Metazoa > Arthropoda > Insecta > Hemiptera > Aphididae > Sipha > Sipha maydis. The sequence continues at coordinate 42,987 of JASXSY010002984.1, forward strand.
GCTATTGAGACTTTACCTTATTGTACAAATATTGTGCCTAATATTAAATTGCTTTTACAAATATTCACAACTCTTCCTGTTACAACAGCTACGCCAGAACGTACTTTTTCTACCTTAAAACGACTGAAAACCTACTTAAGATCAACAATGACTGAAAATAGACTAAATGGATTAGCTTTAGTAAACATAAATAAAAAAGAGGTCATTTCAGAAACTGAAATTATTGAGGATTTTGCAGAAAAAGCACCAAGAAAATTGCAACTCATAGATTGGTTACTTAGAATTAGGTACTATTACTATTTATTATTATATATATATATATATATATATATATATATATATATTAACTTAAATCTGACTGACTGAAAATATAAACAAATTATTTGCATTAAAAACATTAAATATTTGGTTTATTTTATTTTTTTGTTTTTGGTAGTAGGTAGTATATATGGTAAAATTTTAGACAGTGTGTGCCCCCCCCCCTAAAAAAATCCTGGATACGCCACTGATAGTCGGTAGTATGTGATGAAAACCGACTAGTATTCGGTAGTATCAAATAGTCGTTTCTGTCCATCACTAGTATCAACTATCAAAATGGCAATCGGAAAAAAAAAATAAAAAGGAAATAACTTATTTTATACGAAATGTATTATATTACTCTATCTGGTGGTGAACATTCACGTGATACTTTGGCTATGGATTTTGACTCGATACAGTAACACTACCCAAATTCAATGATTACATATTGTTTCTGTTATCAATTACTATCTAAATTCTAAATTACGGTAGGTACGAACTTGTCGGTTTTCTTCACGATTGAAATTTTTGTCTAATATAAATAAGTATCTAATTCATTAATGACCATTATGCTGGATTCATATTATTGCAATTTCTTATGTGCTTTTGACGGCGTGCGTATTTCTTCTTGTGTAAGAAAATAATTGAACAAATGCAAATCATATTTTTACATGCTCAAACTTGCAAGCAGTCCGACATATAGGACAAAAATAAAATGCAGTTTGTCAATTGCCAGCTTATAATATATAAATATTAAAAAAGGTATTTATCCATTATCAAAAATGTTATGTTTAACAATGGATCTTAATTTCTTAGTTCAAAATGAACAATTTGATACACCAATTTTTCAACCAACCCATTGTCGAATTCATAATCTTTTTTTTTTAGTGCCTTTTGTTTCTTTTTAAGCATATTAAAAATTATGGGTACCCATTCTTTTTTTGTTGGATTCATATTGTCTCGTAAAAAAATACAAAAAACACTAAATTTATACTCTTGATTAGATCACTATTGAAACTAAATAATTAAATACTTAAATGCACATAACGATTCAAAATGTGCAAGTGTATATGTGACTATAAATTTGCAAATGACTATGCGTATTTTTGTTTGAAATAAAATCATGCAAGTTTAAACTACTAGAAATTTCAATAGTATGAATGCCGGGTTCAATCATGTAGTAAAATCATATCGTGAAGTAAATGAAAAGTGTAATTTATCGTACTGCTTAAATGTATTAGGTTTATCAAAACCTTAGTAAGTACTTTTAGTATTCTTCTTCTTCTTCTTTTGCTTCGCCTTCCTCCCAACTATTTGGGGTCGGTCATCCTTGTCCTACACCTCCACTTTACTCGGTCAATCACATCTCCTCTGCACACACCGACAGCCCTCATGTCATTCTCCAAAGTCTCTAACCATCTCTTTTTTGGTCTTCCTCTTCCTCTTTTCCCTTCAACGTCCATCTTCATAACCACTCTTATTGCATTCGTTTCCTCTCGCCTCATCACATGCCCAAACCATCTCAGCCTATTTTCTCTCATCAAGTCCACAATTGGCGCTACACCAACACTACCTCTTACGTATTCATTCCTTATTCTATCTTCTCTTGTCACTCCACTCAACCATCTAAGCATTCTCATTTCCGCGACACTCATACTTTGTTCTATTGTCCTGTTAACCGTCCAAAAGTACTTTTAGTATTAATTTTATTAAATGTATTATAAAGAATTCTACACCATACTTCATTTTTAGTGCTTTTTGTGAATTGCTAATGGTTATATTTATTTTCAAATATTGGTCAAAAGAAAATATAATTCAACTACACTTCTGTTTCCTATCGAATTATGATACTTGTTTGTAGCAATAACTTTTGCTATCATAGTTGTTCACCTTACACAATAAAGGTAAATATATATGCCAAATAATTATTTACACTTTTTACTATACAACTAAACATTTTAATTATTTGAAATATTCCAATTTTAGGTATAGCATTTAGTTGAACTACTTTTCTAATAGAATTTAACACATACACGTATATTACATTATATAGGTATATGTGTAATACTTACATATAAATTAAAATTAAAGTTTTTATTAAAATGCTATTTATTCTAGATGTAATGGCGAAGAAACTCAAAACAAAATTTTATTACTACATTTGTTTCACATAAAAGTTTCAAATCTCAAATGGACTGCTCATAAAATAACATTTTATTAATATTTAGCCATGATCAAGTATATCAATAGTTTTAAAAAAAAAGTATTTAAAAATTTTATTTTGTAAAAGTAATTTTTTTTTAATTTTAATTTTTAATTTTTTGTTTTAGAAGATCAAAAAGCATGAAATGAAAATAGTGTGCTGAACTAAAATAGAGTCCAAGACTTTAAAGCAGACACCGTCAACCAGTGGCTCATGGGTTTCTTGTGGTCCTCAACTTTATTTATTTTTTGCTTTCCAAATACTTCTAGTATTTAAAATTTTAGTTTTATGCTAATCTCAAACTATAATAAGATATAAGGTAATAATTTTATGCTTTTGAATTGTAATTATTATATTTTAACAATTATAAGCTACGAGCTCATCTCTCTCATTGATTTCTACATACACTAAAATAATATTCAAAAACAGCAATATACTTTAAAAAAAAATTATAGTTTTTTTAAATTAAATTTTAACAGTTTTAAATATTTTGATAAAATAATGATTGCTATTTTTGTTAGTACTTGTATTTATTCAAGCAGACATTATATTCACCTTTTTTGTATCAAAAAAGAAATATTGTTATCGATTAAACAACAAACACATTAAATGCAAATTTATAAATATTAACATTCAATGTTAAACATTCATTTAAAAATGGATAAAAGTAATTAAATGAAAAGTATTCAATTCCAGAAATAACACTAAATATTTATATACTTTTGGTTCTCATGAATTTATTTGAAATTATTTGGAGCAATATAATTTTTACATCTATAAATGTATTAGTATTAGATGTTATGATTGTATTTTAAATAATATTTATTTATATTCTCAATGTAGTCCTCATTGAAAAGCTGAAAAAATATCTTGTGTATGTTAAAAAGTTTCCAATAGATAGTGTATAAAATAAAATATTATTGACTCTTATATTAATAATATTAAATAAATAATTACTTAAGCATTTTTGTTTTCAAATACTACAATTTTCTTCAATTTTAATATTTCACATTTCTATCTTAAACAATTTAAATCACATACAAAAGGGTACTAATTACTGTTCAAAAACTGCAAGTATGTTATTTTTTTTTTTGAGTTAATTTTTTTAATCTTTTATTTTCTATTAAGTTATTGCTCTCATAAGTTTTTTGCATAAAATTCATAATTTTTAGTCTAAGAATTCATAGCATTTGTTTTTTGTGGTTGATAAATCAACTAAAATTTCATAGCATCTTCATTGAAACTTATTGTTAAAATTGATGTATCAGCAATTAAATTTCTAATCATATCATACTTTTTTACTGCTGATAACAATTTTTTTAGCGAGATTTCAAGTTGCCTATTCTAGTTAATAATCGTATAGTTGTAAAAATGATTGATAGAATAGTTTAAATTTGATTTTATATAATTATTAGCCTTAAATAATATATCTATATCTATATCTATATCTATATATATATATATATATAAAAATAAGTGTACATTTTGAATACATTTTATAGCTCAAGATCCACCAAACCGATTTCGATAAAAATTTCAGGGCATATTAAGATTGAAATGTAGATGGTTTATGTGAAGTTTGTACACTGGTGTGATAAGTGGTTCCGGAGTTATGGCTTCTTAAGTGCACACCTGGCGACATGGCCAAAAACAACAACAAAATGTATGAAAAATGAAAAAATATGCTTTAAAATTTAAATTTAATTTCTTCTAATATAGCTGTTTAAAGGAGGAATGAATAACTCAGTAGGATCAGGCGCTATATATGACTGCTATCATATCAATTTACCAATGATAGATCCACGAACCGGTAATATATTTATATGAATTGAAAATGTATTCATTTTAAAACAATCAGACATTTCAATTTTCGATCATTGTATTTATTACAGGTCTCAACATACCAGGCAAGACAGTTAACGCGATGAACACTCATACAGATTCATGGTTCGCTCACAAGAAGACAACTTCATTTTGAGGTATGACAAACTATTCCATTTTTATGGTGTGGACATGAATGCAAAGATTGACTCAGAACGTCTTAATTACTTTAGATTCACTCAAATGCAATTACGATCGGAAGAGTATAAACACTTTCAAGATGCAATAGTGAATGATGGTGATGTCGATAATATTGGATATTTAACAATATTATCTGCAACTTATATTGGCAGTTTGCATCACATGCATGAATATACACAAGATGCAAATCGTACATTAGCAAATACGGCCACCTTGACCTCTTCATAACATTCACGTGCAATCCACAGTGGGATGACATAAAAACCAATTTGTTTGAAGGTTAGACACCAACATACTGTTACGATATAACAGAACGTGTATTTCGACAGAATTGAAAGCGCTGATGGATTTAATTATCAAATTGCGAGTATTTGGAGAGGTGCGTTGCTGGATGTACTCGATCAAATGGCAAAAGAGAGGGCTGCTGCATGCGTACATTGATATGGCTGGTATGTAAAATAACACCGGATCAAATTGATAGCATTATATCAGCTGAAATTACAAATTAAATTACTGATCCAGAATTATTTGAAGTTGTCAAGAAGAATATGATCCATGGTCCTTGCGGTGCACTCAATTTGAATTCTTGTATATCATATATCGTATATCTCGAATATCAAGTAATGCACATAGACTCTAGACTCAACTGGAAACATCATGTCTGCCAGGAAAAACTAAAAATTAAAAACAAAATGCGCCAACTATATTGGCTAGTTGGAAAACATTCTGAACTAGATCTTACAAGCAAACATCTATTGTACATAATGATAATTAAACCAATTTTTACTTACGGAATACAACTGAGGGGTTGTGCCAGAAAGTCCAACATTGAGATTATTCAACGCTGTCAGAACATCGCTCTTTGTATCATTATTATAGCTTACCGATACGTCAGAAATGACATCATTCACCGAGACATAGTGATCACCACTGTCCAGGAAGAGATCACCAACACATCAATCCAGAAGCAATACAATTGCTCGACAACTCACTAGACATTAGGCATCTCAAACGCTGAAAACCATACAACTTAGTATAAGATATTAGTCTAAGGCTGAAGCCACTCCATTGGGAGTGAGACTTCACACATGTTCTACCCTGTATATTAATATTCACAAGTATTCATGTACACCCTTGAAGAATGAAGAATTATTAAATTCATAACATTGGAAATGTATAATGAGGCATTAATAGCGATTGAAGATGTGTGCTTTACAATCACCAATAAAGCATTGGGACAATTATGTATGATTCTACCCAATCGTTTTAAATTGTATGATTTGTTCGATCGAGAATTGTAACGAGAACATTATGATAATTGACGTATTGACAATATGATAAGCTCCAGCTGAATGTAACTGCAAAATCAATTATACCAGCTGCATCATCACGAGCGGCCAACGTTACTGGAGCTCTTTCTGTAGTAGTAACAGTTGTGAATTGATGAACTGTTGGACTATGCTCTGGATGAACCTAGATACCGATTAGGTTGGTGCATATTATACTCAAGTCGCAGCACCATTGGTAGTTCAACGTGCCTGGTGGTCCAGTTGGCTAAGGGAAGTTATGTATTGCCAGATAATTCAGCAATGCTTCATTATTGATAGATTTCATTGTGTATCATTATGGTCCTGCTTTTGTATATTTATTTACCTCTATAAATATAAAAATAGATGAAATCTATAATTTGTTGTAGATAAGACTCAATTATATTTATATTTATTTTATTTATTTATTTAATTTGGTTTCATACAATGAAATACTAAGCCCCACTGAGAAAACTCGTGTGGGGGCCCAGAAGTTCTAAAATGTATACATTATATATTTGAACATTATAATTTACAATTAAAAATATACATTTGAATAGAAACATTTTTTTTTTTTTTAAATTAAAATTCATAATATATATATATATATATATATATATATATATATATACACACACATACATCCACTAAATACATATACATAATTTATAAACCATATCGAACTTATAATATCATATAATATCATCCAAGTCTAATAACCAGCAAGAAATTATTTTTTTAAATAATTCAGAAGGAAGACTTAAAATTATGTATATACAAATTTATTGTTAATATCTACAAGGTTGGGTATTTATATTCATTATACAATTGCACTTCCCATAAAATCTAAACATTTTAATACATAAATAACATAATATAACAAAAAAAAAAAAATAATATGTTTAATGTAGTATACAACATACCAAACTAAATTATTAAAACTTTTTTTGTAATGAATTATGTTTTACTTCTTTGTTATATGCTACATATCAACAAACTACTTATGTAGGAATGTACTATCACATATTATGTAACCAGTTCAAGAACAACCTTGTTACTTGTATTTTTCTATATTTAAATTACTGAGAAAAATGATGTACCTATCAGAGTAATTTAAAAGACTTGATTTGAAAGTAAAATTAAACTTAAAGTGAAAATAATAATTTGATATATAACAACCATTTACATTGTATTTATATATATTAATTATATTATGTTTAACATAAGTAATATAGTATAAAATAGGTACAAGTAGTAAAATAAATAAAATATAACTAAGTGATAACAGATTATATTGGTAATATGTTGACTAAAATGAGTGCATGATTTGCATAGGCCTTCTGTTAAATTTGTATATCCAAGGAATTCCTTTTCTGATTTCAGCCATTGCACTGGGATACAACGGTAAATTGCTTCCATGCAGTATACCCATGTCCTAGACGGGAAAAGATTTACCAAATTCGGTTATTGTACTATTCTAGACTTTATGATGACACATAACATTTAACCAACTTATCATACATATTTATTAGAACAATATACTGTTAAAGTCCAATCTTATGATGTAATGGAAATCATTAAAATTAGTATTAGATGTCATGTAGATTATAATCTTGTACTTTGTATCTTCTTTTTAGTGTATAAATTACTGAATAAAAACAATGTACATATGCAAGCTAATTTATAATTAAGAAATTGTAATCTTACAAAGAATAATGCACCAGCAATAAAGATGTTTAACAGGAAAAGGTCATCTATTAACATATAGAAGGGCTCGGAATTGACAAAAATTCAGACGTATCCAGTCATTCAGTACAGAAGCTCTGCTTATATTTGTCATTTTCATCTTACTCCATCTTTGTTGACTCAGTTAACTTAATAAACACCATCAATACATTTATAAGTATTCTTGTACATTTAATATTACATCTTTTTAACTTAATATTGTGTTATCGTGTTGAACTCACTATTCGGCATACTTCAACTTTATCAATAATATTCTTGTAGGTATGTTAATTGTTCTAAAATAACAAAATAACAAATTATAATTCACTACATAAGTAATTTATTAAAATCAATCAAATTATTAATAAAATAAAATATAAATACTGCATTGAGTTTAATATATTGAAGTCCATTTTGCAAAAATCCGTGTACATTTCAGATCCAGTATTTTTTTTTTTTTGAGTACTTATTAATTTCAAATATACCTATATCTATTGTTACGTGCCACCGGCTCGATTTCAACTTATGCAGTCGGTGATGTATTTAATTTAATAAAATGTGAGACTTTAACTTTTACAATACGTTTTTTTTTAATAATTCAAAGTATTAAAACAATTCATAAAACAGAGTGACGTGAAGTTGCTTGCAGTTCCGTGACTAGAACTCATCTGATTAGTGGTTGGTTCGGACCCTCTTTTATATGGATCGATTGACGTCATAGGAAATCTGCACCCGGTTGTTTGGTGATTTCCAGGAATAGGATAATGACTTTTTATGGCTATGTGGACTATTGCCCTCGCTGACTAAGTGCTCT
>JASXSY010002985.1:0-22108 GCA_034509805.1 Sipha maydis
CCGCTGACTCCAAAAACCGCACACTTTTGATGAGATACAGAACAAAACCGCACGCTTTTGGTAGGTTAAAACCGCACACATTTAATAGGTTAAAACCGCACAGTTTTAAAAATTGTTGTATCCAAAAACCGCACAGTTATTATTTTGACCCCAGAAAAGATCGATAAACAAAAAACGCATATGTTTATGTACATTTCATAATTTGAATTATGAATTAAAAGAATAAATTTAATTGACTGCATGTTGTTACCGTGGATGTACAATTTTTAATATAACATCGCCAAACCACATTTCCACTAATATTGACACTAGATTTTCGGTATTTAAAATTGTCAAGTAATATGCACTTGTTTATTACTGCTCCCTTTGTAACTTTCAATTATTAACCGAATCAAGACCGATTAATAACGAGTGACAACTAAATACTTGATTATTGAATAGTACATATCTTATAATATTTTCTTTTCACTATTTTCACTAAAATTAGTGTACGGTTTTAACCCACTATAAATGTACGGTAATTTGTTATAAAATGACCGATAAGCTATGTGGCATTTGGCTATCGACCTTTTTAGGGTCAAAATCAAAAGTGTGCGGTTTTTGGATGCAACCGAATTAACATTCATATTAACTCATAAAATTAAGCTAAATAAAACTTTTTATTTTTAATTCATATTTGATACACATTTTAATGATTTTTACATAAAATCTGCTCAAATATTTTTACATGACATATTTTGATATTTTTTAAGAGTACGAATCCGTGCTCTATATTTGAGATTTATATGTTTTTCAAACATTTTATTAAAATAATAAATTGTAATTATTTTCTCTAGACTCTTTTGTTTATTGATAATGATTGATTACTATGTCATAAATAAATCTGTTTTATCAATTAAAATACACGAAATCAAATTCCCATAAGCCCTCGAATCTCTTTATCCGTAATACGTTTTACTTATCTCTCCTTAGTCATGTTAAAAGTCGATTAAAAAGGAATTGGTCTAGAGATTTGACTGAAAGATACATACGGAAATAAAATAATAATAAAAAAAAAATTTTGAGATATTGCTAATGAAAAAATACAAAAATACGAAATTAATTATTTGACCATCGCGAAAATCACGAAAATTTGCAAGTTATTTTGTAGATATAAATTCATAAAAAATTGTCTGTTCATACTTTAGGTTCAAAATTTTAACACTAGGTTTTCTATAAGGTACTCTTCAAAAATCTTTAAAAAAATATTTACCGTACTGAGAGGAAATAATTTTATGACTGTTTGAAATTTGAATATTTACGAAATCGCATAAAATAGCGATTTATTCTCAAACGATTTTTAATATTTGTTATAATTCAAAAAGTATAAGTCGCAGATTTTTAAATTTCTACCAGCTGTTAAGATTGGTATTTCCTTTATGTCATATTTTTTTCAAAATATAATATTGATTTTTAAGCCACTTATAGGCATTTAAAATATTCGATTTTTTTACATTTTATTTTGATAATCGGTGATAAAAAAAATTTTGTTCGTACAAAATACTTGAAAATTTAATAAAAAATTCCACAGAAGTAATTCTTAATGTCATTCAAAAATTATTGAAATCCATTGGCACAATTTTTTGAAAATTTAACGGCGGTGTATAGAGAACGCTAATCTTATCATTTAGTGAAAATTTAAAGTATTTACATCGATTAGTTTTTGAGTTATAGCAAAATAAAAAATTTGATTTTGTCGAAAACTGGTTTTGCGTAAAAACTCCCATTAATCCCTTATTTTTTTAGGGTTTTTCCCGTCGCATTTAAAAAATATTGAAAATTTTTTACTTTTGACCCCCCAAAGTACAAACTAGATTCACTTTCCTTTCAGAAAAGTTGCTACATAAGCAAATCGAAGCATTTGTACTGCCAAAAAAGGTGTTGTCAGACACAAAAATAAAAAAAAAAAACACACATCATTGTAAAACCAATAGATTCCATTACTCCGTTAAGAATCTAAAATTTGTAACGCATGTGGATAACATATAGTTTGCGAAAGAAAATCAAATAAATGGATAATTGGACCCATATATGAAAGCTGTTACTTCCTTATAGTTTGTATAATTAATTTAATTATTTACAGGCATAATATAAATATATTTATTTATGTTAATGTACCATACATGTGATTTGTTTGACCATGTTTATTTATTGCTGATTAAATTTCAGAATTATTTTCAAATATTAATATTTTAATCAATAATGGTAAAAATGTTTTTTTTAAATCATTTAGCAGAATTTCAATTTTCAGAAATAAAATGCAAAAGATTTCTTTACCTCTTCTCCGGGTAATAATATGATGGACACATGGATAGTCATTGTTTCATAAATAATATATTCCGCGGAGTAATTTATAAAATACCAAAAGGTAGATAATATAAAAGTTTGCAGATGACGATGCAAATATATTAAAAAAGTCCATGATATTATTAAAAATAGATTAGCTGTGAATGAATTAACCGCTGACTCCAAAAACCGCACACTTTTGATGAGATACAGAACAAAACCGCACGCTTTTGGTAGGTTAAAACCGCACACATTTAATAGGTTAAAACCGCACAGTTTTAAAAATTGTTGTATCCAAAAACCGCACAGTTATTATTTTGACCCCAGAAAAGATCGATAAACAAAAAACGCATATGTTTATGTACATTTCATAATTTGAATTATGAATTAAAAGAATAAATTTAATTGACTGCATGTTGTTACCGTGGATGTACAATTTTTAATATAACATCGCCAAACCACATTTCCACTAATATTGACACTAGATTTTCGGTATTTAAAATTGTCAAGTAATATGCACTTGTTTATTACTGCTCCCTTTGTAACTTTCAATTATTAACCGAATCAAGACCGATTAATAACGAGTGACAACTAAATACTTGATTATTGAATAGTACATATCTTATAATATTTTCTTTTCACTATTTTCACTAAAATTAGTGTACGGTTTTAACCCACTATAAATGTACGGTAATTTGTTATAAAATGACCGATAAGCTATGTGGCATTTGGCTATCGACCTTTTTAGGGTCAAAATCAAAAGTGTGCGGTTTTTGGATGCAACCGAATTAACATTCATATTAACTCATAAAATTAAGCTAAATAAAACTTTTTATTTTTAAATATAAATTTATTTTTAATTCATATTGATACACATTTTAATGATTTTTACATAAAATCTGCTCAAATATTTTTACATGACATATTTTGATATTTTTTAAGAGTACGAATCCGTGCTCTATATTTGAGATTTATATGTTTTTCAAACATTTTATTAAAATAATAAATTGTAATTATTTTCTCTAGACTCTTTTGTTTATTGATAATGATTGATTACTATGTCATAAATAAATCTGTTTTATCAATTAAAATACACGAAATCAAATTCCCATAAGCCCTCGAATCTCTTTATCCGTAATACGTTTTACTTATCTCTCCTTAGTCATGTTAAAAGTCGATTAAAAAGGAATTGGTCTAGAGATTTGACTGAAAGATACATACGGAAATAAAATAATAATAAAAAAAATTTTGAGATATTGCTAATGAAAAAATACAAAAATACGAAATTAATTATTTGACCATCGCGAAAATCACGAAAATTTGCAAGTTATTTTGTAGATATAAATTCATAAAAAATTGTCTGTTCATACTTTAGGTTCAAAATTTTAACACTAGGTTTTCTATAAGGTACTCTTCAAAAATCTTTAAAAAAATATTTACCGTACTGAGAGGAAATAATTTTATGACTGTTTGAAATTTGAATATTTACGAAATCGCATAAAATAGCGATTTATTCTCAAACGATTTTTAATATTTGTTATAATTCAAAAAGTATAAGTCGCAGATTTTTAAATTTCTACCAGCTGTTAAGATTGGTATTTCCTTTATGTCATATTTTTTTCAAAATATAATATTGATTTTTAAGCCACTTATAGGCATTTAAAATATTCGATTTTTTTACATTTTATTTTGATAATCGGTGATAAAAAAAATTTTGTTCGTACAAAATACTTGAAAATTTAATAAAAAATTCCACAGAAGTAATTCTTAATGTCATTCAAAAATTATTGAAATCCATTGGCACAATTTTTTGAAAATTTAACGGCGGTGTATAGAGAACGCTAATCTTATCATTTAGTGAAAATTTAAAGTATTTACATCGATTAGTTTTTGAGTTATAGCAAAATAAAAAATTTGATTTTGTCGAAAACTGGTTTTGCGTAAAAACTCCCATTAATCCCTTATTTTTTTAGGGTTTTTCCCGTCGCATTTAAAAAATATTGAAAATTTTTTACTTTTGACCCCCCAAAGTACAAACTAGATTCACTTTCCTTTCAGAAAAGTTGCTACATAAGCAAATCGAAGCATTTGTACTGCCAAAAAAGGTGTTGTCAGACACAAAAATAAAAAAAAAACACACATCATTGTAAAACCAATAGATTCCATTACTCCGTTAAGAATCTAAAATTTGTAACGCATGTGGATAACATATAGTTTGCGAAAGAAAATCAAATAAATGGATAATTGGACCCATATATGAAAGCTGTTACTTCCTTATAGTTTGTATAATTAATTTAATTATTTACAGGCATAATATAAATATATTTATTTATGTTAATGTACCATACATGTGATTTGTTTGACCATGTTTATTTATTGCTGATTAAATTTCAGAATTATTTTCAAATATTAATATTTTAATCAATAATGGTAAAAATGTTTTTTTTAAATCATTTAGCAGAATTTCAATTTTCAGAAATAAAATGCAAAAGATTTCTTTACCTCTTCTCCGGGTAATAATATGATGGACATATGGATAGTCATTGTTTCATAAATAATATATTCCGCGGAGTAATTTATAAAATACCAAAAGGTAGATAATATAAAAGTTTGCAGATGACGATGCAAATATATTAAAAAAGTCCATGATATTATTAAAAATAGATTAGCTGTGAATGAATTAACCGCTGACTCCAAAAACCGCACACTTTTGATGAGATACAGAACAAAACCGCACGCTTTTGGTAGGTTAAAACCGCACACATTTAATAGGTTAAAACCGCACAGTTTTAAAAATTGTTGTATCCAAAAACCGCACAGTTATTATTTTGACCCCAGAAAAGATCGATAAACAAAAAACGCATATGTTTATGTACATTTCATAATTTGAATTATGAATTAAAAGAATAAATTTAATTGACTGCATGTTGTTACCGTGGATGTACAATTTTTAATATAACATCGCCAAACCACATTTCCACTAATATTGACACTAGATTTTCGGTATTTAAAATTGTCAAGTAATATGCACTTGTTTATTACTGCTCCCTTTGTAACTTTCAATTATTAACCGAATCAAGACCGATTAATAACGAGTGACAACTAAATACTTGATTATTGAATAGTACATATCTTATAATATTTTCTTTTCACTATTTTCACTAAAATTAGTGTACGGTTTTAACCCACTATAAATGTACGGTAATTTGTTATAAAATGACCGATAAGCTATGTGGCATTTGGCTATCGACCTTTTTAGGGTCAAAATCAAAAGTGTGCGGTTTTTGGATGCAACCGAATTAACATTCATATTAACTCATAAAATTAAGCTAAATAAAACTTTTTATTTTTAAATATAAATTTATTTTTAATTCATATTTGATACACATTTTAATGATTTTTACATAAAATCTGCTCAAATATTTTTACATGACATATTTTGATATTTTTTAAGAGTACGAATCCGTGCTCTATATTTGAGATTTATATGTTTTTCAAACATTTTATTAAAATAATAAATTGTAATTATTTTCTCTAGACTCTTTTGTTTATTGATAATGATTGATTACTATGTCATAAATAAATCTGTTTTATCAATTAAAATACACGAAATCAAATTCCCATAAGCCCTCGAATCTCTTTATCCGTAATACGTTTTACTTATCTCTCCTTAGTCATGTTAAAAGTCGATTAAAAAGGAATTGGTCTAGAGATTTGACTGAAAGATACATACGGAAATAAAATAATAATAAAAAAAAATTTTGAGATATTGCTAATGAAAAAATACAAAAATACGAAATTAATTATTTGACCATCGCGAAAATCACGAAAATTTGCAAGTTATTTTGTAGATATAAATTCATAAAAAATTGTCTGTTCATACTTTAGGTTCAAAATTTTAACACTAGGTTTTCTATAAGGTACTCTTCAAAAATCTTTAAAAAAATATTTACCGTACTGAGAGGAAATAATTTTATGACTGTTTGAAATTTGAATATTTACGAAATCGCATAAAATAGCGATTTATTCTCAAACGATTTTTAATATTTGTTATAATTCAAAAAGTATAAGTCGCAGATTTTTAAATTTCTACCAGCTGTTAAGATTGGTATTTCCTTTATGTCATATTTTTTTCAAAATATAATATTGATTTTTAAGCCACTTATAGGCATTTAAAATATTCGATTTTTTTACATTTTATTTTGATAATCGGTGATAAAAAAAATTTTGTTCGTACAAAATACTTGAAAATTTAATAAAAAATTCCACAGAAGTAATTCTTAATGTCATTCAAAAATTATTGAAATCCATTGGCACAATTTTTTGAAAATTTAACGGCGGTGTATAGAGAACGCTAATCTTATCATTTAGTGAAAATTTAAAGTATTTACATCGATTAGTTTTTGAGTTATAGCAAAATAAAAAATTTGATTTTGTCGAAAACTGGTTTTGCGTAAAAACTCCCATTAATCCCTTATTTTTTTAGGGTTTTTCCCGTCGCATTTAAAAAATATTGAAAATTTTTTACTTTTGACCCCCCAAAGTACAAACTAGATTCACTTTCCTTTCAGAAAAGTTGCTACATAAGCAAATCGAAGCATTTGTACTGCCAAAAAAGGTGTTGTCAGACACAAAAATAAAAAAAAAAACACACATCATTGTAAAACCAATAGATTCCATTACTCCGTTAAGAATCTAAAATTTGTAACGCATGTGGATAACATATAGTTTGCGAAAGAAAATCAAATAAATGGATAATTGGACCCATATATGAAAGCTGTTACTTCCTTATAGTTTGTATAATTAATTTAATTATTTACAGGCATAATATAAATATATTTATTTATGTTAATGTACCATACATGTGATTTGTTTGACCATGTTTATTTATTGCTGATTAAATTTCAGAATTATTTTCAAATATTAATATTTTAATCAATAATGGTAAAAATGTTTTTTTTAAATCATTTAGCAGAATTTCAATTTTCAGAAATAAAATGCAAAAGATTTCTTTACCTCTTCTCCGGGTAATAATATGATGGACATATGGATAGTCATTGTTTCATAAATAATATATTCCGCGGAGTAATTTATAAAATACCAAAAGGTAGATAATATAAAAGTTTGCAGATGACGATGCAAATATATTAAAAAAGTCCATGATATTATTAAAAATAGATTAGCTGTGAATGAATTAACCGCTGACTCCAAAAACCGCACACTTTTGATGAGATACAGAACAAAACCGCACGCTTTTGGTAGGTTAAAACCGCACACATTTAATAGGTTAAAACCGCACAGTTTTAAAAATTGTTGTATCCAAAAACCGCACAGTTATTATTTTGACCCCAGAAAAGATCGATAAACAAAAAACGCATATGTTTATGTACATTTCATAATTTGAATTATGAATTAAAAGAATAAATTTAATTGACTGCATGTTGTTACCGTGGATGTACAATTTTTAATATAACATCGCCAAACCACATTTCCACTAATATTGACACTAGATTTTCGGTATTTAAAATTGTCAAGTAATATGCACTTGTTTATTACTGCTCCCTTTGTAACTTTCAATTATTAACCGAATCAAGACCGATTAATAACGAGTGACAACTAAATACTTGATTATTGAATAGTACATATCTTATAATATTTTCTTTTCACTATTTTCACTAAAATTAGTGTACGGTTTTAACCCACTATAAATGTACGGTAATTTGTTATAAAATGACCGATAAGCTATGTGGCATTTGGCTATCGACCTTTTTAGGGTCAAAATCAAAAGTGTGCGGTTTTTGGATGCAACCGAATTAACATTCATATTAACTCATAAAATTAAGCTAAATAAAACTTTTTATTTTTAATTCATATTTGATACACATTTTAATGATTTTTACATAAAATCTGCTCAAATATTTTTACATGACATATTTTGATATTTTTTAAGAGTACGAATCCGTGCTCTATATTTGAGATTTATATGTTTTTCAAACATTTTATTAAAATAATAAATTGTAATTATTTTCTCTAGACTCTTTTGTTTATTGATAATGATTGATTACTATGTCATAAATAAATCTGTTTTATCAATTAAAATACACGAAATCAAATTCCCATAAGCCCTCGAATCTCTTTATCCGTAATACGTTTTACTTATCTCTCCTTAGTCATGTTAAAAGTCGATTAAAAAGGAATTGGTCTAGAGATTTGACTGAAAGATACATACGGAAATAAAATAATAATAAAAAAAAATTTTGAGATATTGCTAATGAAAAAATACAAAAATACGAAATTAATTATTTGACCATCGCGAAAATCACGAAAATTTGCAAGTTATTTTGTAGATATAAATTCATAAAAAATTGTCTGTTCATACTTTAGGTTCAAAATTTTAACACTAGGTTTTCTATAAGGTACTCTTCAAAAATCTTTAAAAAAATATTTACCGTACTGAGAGGAAATAATTTTATGACTGTTTGAAATTTGAATATTTACGAAATCGCATAAAATAGCGATTTATTCTCAAACGATTTTTAATATTTGTTATAATTCAAAAAGTATAAGTCGCAGATTTTTAAATTTCTACCAGCTGTTAAGATTGGTATTTCCTTTATGTCATATTTTTTTCAAAATATAATATTGATTTTTAAGCCACTTATAGGCATTTAAAATATTCGATTTTTTTACATTTTATTTTGATAATCGGTGATAAAAAAAATTTTGTTCGTACAAAATACTTGAAAATTTAATAAAAAATTCCACAGAAGTAATTCTTAATGTCATTCAAAAATTATTGAAATCCATTGGCACAATTTTTTGAAAATTTAACGGCGGTGTATAGAGAACGCTAATCTTATCATTTAGTGAAAATTTAAAGTATTTACATCGATTAGTTTTTGAGTTATAGCAAAATAAAAAATTTGATTTTGTCGAAAACTGGTTTTGCGTAAAAACTCCCATTAATCCCTTATTTTTTTAGGGTTTTTCCCGTCGCATTTAAAAAATATTGAAAATTTTTTACTTTTGACCCCCCAAAGTACAAACTAGATTCACTTTCCTTTCAGAAAAGTTGCTACATAAGCAAATCGAAGCATTTGTACTGCCAAAAAAGGTGTTGTCAGACACAAAAATAAAAAAAAAAAACACACATCATTGTAAAACCAATAGATTCCATTACTCCGTTAAGAATCTAAAATTTGTAACGCATGTGGATAACATATAGTTTGCGAAAGAAAATCAAATAAATGGATAATTGGACCCATATATGAAAGCTGTTACTTCCTTATAGTTTGTATAATTAATTTAATTATTTACAGGCATAATATAAATATATTTATTTATGTTAATGTACCATACATGTGATTTGTTTGACCATGTTTATTTATTGCTGATTAAATTTCAGAATTATTTTCAAATATTAATATTTTAATCAATAATGGTAAAAATGTTTTTTTTAAATCATTTAGCAGAATTTCAATTTTCAGAAATAAAATGCAAAAGATTTCTTTACCTCTTCTCCGGGTAATAATATGATGGACACATGGATAGTCATTGTTTCATAAATAATATATTCCGCGGAGTAATTTATAAAATACCAAAAGGTAGATAATATAAAAGTTTGCAGATGACGATGCAAATATATTAAAAAAGTCCATGATATTATTAAAAATAGATTAGCTGTGAATGAATTAACCGCTGACTCCAAAAACCGCACACTTTTGATGAGATACAGAACAAAACCGCACGCTTTTGGTAGGTTAAAACCGCACACATTTAATAGGTTAAAACCGCACAGTTTTAAAAATTGTTGTATCCAAAAACCGCACAGTTATTATTTTGACCCCAGAAAAGATCGATAAACAAAAAACGCATATGTTTATGTACATTTCATAATTTGAATTATGAATTAAAAGAATAAATTTAATTGACTGCATGTTGTTACCGTGGATGTACAATTTTTAATATAACATCGCCAAACCACATTTCCACTAATATTGACACTAGATTTTCGGTATTTAAAATTGTCAAGTAATATGCACTTGTTTATTACTGCTCCCTTTGTAACTTTCAATTATTAACCGAATCAAGACCGATTAATAACGAGTGACAACTAAATACTTGATTATTGAATAGTACATATCTTATAATATTTTCTTTTCACTATTTTCACTAAAATTAGTGTACGGTTTTAACCCACTATAAATGTACGGTAATTTGTTATAAAATGACCGATAAGCTATGTGGCATTTGGCTATCGACCTTTTTAGGGTCAAAATCAAAAGTGTGCGGTTTTTGGATGCAACCGAATTAACATTCATATTAACTCATAAAATTAAGCTAAATAAAACTTTTTATTTTTAAATATAAATTTATTTTTAATTCATATTTGATACACATTTTAATGATTTTTACATAAAATCTGCTCAAATATTTTTACATGACATATTTTGATATTTTTTAAGAGTACGAATCCGTGCTCTATATTTGAGATTTATATGTTTTTCAAACATTTTATTAAAATAATAAATTGTAATTATTTTCTCTAGACTCTTTTGTTTATTGATAATGATTGATTACTATGTCATAAATAAATCTGTTTTATCAATTAAAATACACGAAATCAAATTCCCATAAGCCCTCGAATCTCTTTATCCGTAATACGTTTTACTTATCTCTCCTTAGTCATGTTAAAAGTCGATTAAAAAGGAATTGGTCTAGAGATTTGACTGAAAGATACATACGGAAATAAAATAATAATAAAAAAAATTTTGAGATATTGCTAATGAAAAAATACAAAAATACGAAATTAATTATTTGACCATCGCGAAAATCACGAAAATTTGCAAGTTATTTTGTAGATATAAATTCATAAAAAATTGTCTGTTCATACTTTAGGTTCAAAATTTTAACACTAGGTTTTCTATAAGGTACTCTTCAAAAATCTTTAAAAAAATATTTACCGTACTGAGAGGAAATAATTTTATGACTGTTTGAAATTTGAATATTTACGAAATCGCATAAAATAGCGATTTATTCTCAAACGATTTTTAATATTTGTTATAATTCAAAAAGTATAAGTCGCAGATTTTTAAATTTCTACCAGCTGTTAAGATTGGTATTTCCTTTATGTCATATTTTTTTCAAAATATAATATTGATTTTTAAGCCACTTATAGGCATTTAAAATATTCGATTTTTTTACATTTTATTTTGATAATCGGTGATAAAAAAAATTTTGTTCGTACAAAATACTTGAAAATTTAATAAAAAATTCCACAGAAGTAATTCTTAATGTCATTCAAAAATTATTGAAATCCATTGGCACAATTTTTTGAAAATTTAACGGCGGTGTATAGAGAACGCTAATCTTATCATTTAGTGAAAATTTAAAGTATTTACATCGATTAGTTTTTGAGTTATAGCAAAATAAAAAATTTGATTTTGTCGAAAACTGGTTTTGCGTAAAAACTCCCATTAATCCCTTATTTTTTTAGGGTTTTTCCCGTCGCATTTAAAAAATATTGAAAATTTTTTACTTTTGACCCCCCAAAGTACAAACTAGATTCACTTTCCTTTCAGAAAAGTTGCTACATAAGCAAATCGAAGCATTTGTACTGCCAAAAAAGGTGTTGTCAGACACAAAAATAAAAAAAAAAACACACATCATTGTAAAACCAATAGATTCCATTACTCCGTTAAGAATCTAAAATTTGTAACGCATGTGGATAACATATAGTTTGCGAAAGAAAATCAAATAAATGGATAATTGGACCCATATATGAAAGCTGTTACTTCCTTATAGTTTGTATAATTAATTTAATTATTTACAGGCATAATATAAATATATTTATTTATGTTAATGTACCATACATGTGATTTGTTTGACCATGTTTATTTATTGCTGATTAAATTTCAGAATTATTTTCAAATATTAATATTTTAATCAATAATGGTAAAAATGTTTTTTTTAAATCATTTAGCAGAATTTCAATTTTCAGAAATAAAATGCAAAAGATTTCTTTACCTCTTCTCCGGGTAATAATATGATGGACATATGGATAGTCATTGTTTCATAAATAATATATTCCGCGGAGTAATTTATAAAATACCAAAAGGTAGATAATATAAAAGTTTGCAGATGACGATGCAAATATATTAAAAAAGTCCATGATATTATTAAAAATAGATTAGCTGTGAATGAATTAACCGCTGACTCCAAAAACCGCACACTTTTGATGAGATACAGAACAAAACCGCACGCTTTTGGTAGGTTAAAACCGCACACATTTAATAGGTTAAAACCGCACAGTTTTAAAAATTGTTGTATCCAAAAACCGCACAGTTATTATTTTGACCCCAGAAAAGATCGATAAACAAAAAACGCATATGTTTATGTACATTTCATAATTTGAATTATGAATTAAAAGAATAAATTTAATTGACTGCATGTTGTTACCGTGGATGTACAATTTTTAATATAACATCGCCAAACCACATTTCCACTAATATTGACACTAGATTTTCGGTATTTAAAATTGTCAAGTAATATGCACTTGTTTATTACTGCTCCCTTTGTAACTTTCAATTATTAACCGAATCAAGACCGATTAATAACGAGTGACAACTAAATACTTGATTATTGAATAGTACATATCTTATAATATTTTCTTTTCACTATTTTCACTAAAATTAGTGTACGGTTTTAACCCACTATAAATGTACGGTAATTTGTTATAAAATGACCGATAAGCTATGTGGCATTTGGCTATCGACCTTTTTAGGGTCAAAATCAAAAGTGTGCGGTTTTTGGATGCAACCGAATTAACATTCATATTAACTCATAAAATTAAGCTAAATAAAACTTTTTATTTTTAAATATAAATTTATTTTTAATTCATATTTGATACACATTTTAATGATTTTTACATAAAATCTGCTCAAATATTTTTACATGACATATTTTGATATTTTTTAAGAGTACGAATCCGTGCTCTATATTTGAGATTTATATGTTTTTCAAACATTTTATTAAAATAATAAATTGTAATTATTTTCTCTAGACTCTTTTGTTTATTGATAATGATTGATTACTATGTCATAAATAAATCTGTTTTATCAATTAAAATACACGAAATCAAATTCCCATAAGCCCTCGAATCTCTTTATCCGTAATACGTTTTACTTATCTCTCCTTAGTCATGTTAAAAGTCGATTAAAAAGGAATTGGTCTAGAGATTTGACTGAAAGATACATACGGAAATAAAATAATAATAAAAAAAAATTTTGAGATATTGCTAATGAAAAAATACAAAAATACGAAATTAATTATTTGACCATCGCGAAAATCACGAAAATTTGCAAGTTATTTTGTAGATATAAATTCATAAAAAATTGTCTGTTCATACTTTAGGTTCAAAATTTTAACACTAGGTTTTCTATAAGGTACTCTTCAAAAATCTTTAAAAAAATATTTACCGTACTGAGAGGAAATAATTTTATGACTGTTTGAAATTTGAATATTTACGAAATCGCATAAAATAGCGATTTATTCTCAAACGATTTTTAATATTTGTTATAATTCAAAAAGTATAAGTCGCAGATTTTTAAATTTCTACCAGCTGTTAAGATTGGTATTTCCTTTATGTCATATTTTTTTCAAAATATAATATTGATTTTTAAGCCACTTATAGGCATTTAAAATATTCGATTTTTTTAAATTTTATTTTGATAATCGGTGATAAAAAAAATTTTGCTCGTACAAAAGACTTGAAAATTTAATAAAAAATTCCACAGAAGTAGTTCTTAATGTCATTCAAAAATTATTGAAATCCATTGGCACAATTTTTTGAAAATTTAACGGCGGTGTATAGAGAACGCTAATCTTAACATTTATTGAAAATTTCAAGTATTTACATCGATTAGTTTTTGAGTTATAGCAAAATAAAAAATTTGATTTTGTCGAAAACTGGTTTTGCGTAAAAACTCCCTTTTATCCCTTATTTTTTTAGGGTTTTTCCCGTCGCATTTAAAAAATATTGAAAATTTTTTACTTTTGACCCCCCAAAGTACAAACTAGATTCACTTTCCTTTCAGAAAAGTTGCTACATAAGCAAATCGAAGCATTTGTACTGCCAAAAAAGGTGTTGTCAGACACAAAAATAAAAAAAAAAACACACATCATTGTAAAACCAATAGATTCCATTACTCCGTTAAGAATCTAAAATTTGTAACGCATGTGGATAACATATAGTTTGCGAAAGAAAATCAAATAAATGGATAATTGGACCCATATATGAAAGCTGTTACTTCCTTATAGTTTGTATAATTAATTTAATTATTTACAGGCATAATATAAATATATTTATTTATGTTAATGTACCATACATGTGATTTGTTTGACCATGTTTATTTATTGCTGATTAAATTTCAGAATTATTTTCAAATATTAATATTTTAATCAATAATGGTAAAAATGTTTTTTTTAAATCATTTAGCAGAATTTCAATTTTCAGAAATAAAATGCAAAAGATTTCTTTACCTCTTCTCCGGGTAATAATATGATGGACATATGGATAGTCATTGTTTCATAAATAATATATTCCGCGGAGTAATTTATAAAATACCAAAAGGTAGATAATATAAAAGTTTGCAGATGACGATGCAAATATATTAAAAAAGTCCATGATATTATTAAAAATAGATTAGCTGTGAATGAATTAACCGCTGACTCCAAAAACCGCACACTTTTGATGAGATACAGAACAAAACCGCACGCTTTTGGTAGGTTAAAACCGCACACATTTAATAGGTTAAAACCGCACAGTTTTAAAAATTGTTGTATCCAAAAACCGCACAGTTATTATTTTGACCCCAGAAAAGATCGATAAACAAAAAACGCATATGTTTATGTACATTTCATAATTTGAATTATGAATTAAAAGAATAAATTTAATTGACTGCATGTTGTTACCGTGGATGTACAATTTTTAATATAACATCGCCAAACCACATTTCCACTAATATTGACACTAGATTTTCGGTATTTAAAATTGTCAAGTAATATGCACTTGTTTATTACTGCTCCCTTTGTAACTTTCAATTATTAACCGAATCAAGACCGATTAATAACGAGTGACAACTAAATACTTGATTATTGAATAGTACATATCTTATAATATTTTCTTTTCACTATTTTCACTAAAATTAGTGTACGGTTTTAACCCACTATAAATGTACGGTAATTTGTTATAAAATGACCGATAAGCTATGTGGCATTTGGCTATCGACCTTTTTAGGGTCAAAATCAAAAGTGTGCGGTTTTTGGATGCAACCGAATTAACATTCATATTAACTCATAAAATTAAGCTAAATAAAACTTTTTATTTTTAAATATAAATTTATTTTTAATTCATATTTGATACACATTTTAATGATTTTTACATAAAATCTGCTCAAATATTTTTACATGACATATTTTGATATTTTTTAAGAGTACGAATCCGTGCTCTATATTTGAGATTTATATGTTTTTCAAACATTTTATTAAAATAATAAATTGTAATTATTTTCTCTAGACTCTTTTGTTTATTGATAATGATTGATTACTATGTCATAAATAAATCTGTTTTATCAATTAAAATACACGAAATCAAATTCCCATAAGCCCTCGAATCTCTTTATCCGTAATACGTTTTACTTATCTCTCCTTAGTCATGTTAAAAGTCGATTAAAAAGGAATTGGTCTAGAGATTTGACTGAAAGATACATACGGAAATAAAATAATAATAAAAAAAAATTTTGAGATATTGCTAATGAAAAAATACAAAAATACGAAATTAATTATTTGACCATCGCGAAAATCACGAAAATTTGCAAGTTATTTTGTAGATATAAATTCATAAAAAATTGTCTGTTCATACTTTAGGTTCAAAATTTTAACACTAGGTTTTCTATAAGGTACTCTTCAAAAATCTTTAAAAAAATATTTACCGTACTGAGAGGAAATAATTTTATGACTGTTTGAAATTTGAATATTTACGAAATCGCATAAAATAGCGATTTATTCTCAAACGATTTTTAATATTTGTTATAATTCAAAAAGTATAAGTCGCAGATTTTTAAATTTCTACCAGCTGTTAAGATTGGTATTTCCTTTATGTCATATTTTTTTCAAAATATAATATTGATTTTTAAGCCACTTATAGGCATTTAAAATATTCGATTTTTTTAAATTTTATTTTGATAATCGGTGATAAAAAAAATTTTGTTCGTACAAAATACTTGAAAATTTAATAAAAAATTCCACAGAAGTAGTTCTTAATGTCATTCAAAAATTATTGAAATCCATAGGCATAAATTTTTTTTATAAGCGTTTGAACAGCGAATATTGACATAGAATTACATGTAAAATATAATATAATGTATAATATTCTAGACTGACAAATGATATCGGTTTTTTTAGAATGCTCTAACTCAAAAACCAAAAAGCGCAACAACTTAAAATATTCACCAAATCTTTATATTGACGTTCTCTATACATGGTTAAGTTTTCAAAGTATTTTGACTTATTTATAGACAATTTAAAAACAAAAATTTTACAAAAATCAAAAATTTAAATTATCTATAAATAAGTCAAAATATGTCAAAATACTTTGAAATAAAATGTTTTCTGTTCATACTTATGATTCAATATTTTAACACTATGTTGTCCATAAGCTAATCATCAAAAATATTTAAAACAAATTCTACCAAACTTAAACGAAAAAATTTTATGACTGTTTGAAATTTAAATATTTACGAAATTGCATATTATTGCATTATATTTCAATTTTTTTTTTTATAAATCACGGCTATAGAAACTATATCTATATCTTAAGCCGTGTTATCAATACACCTATGGTGTATACAGGGTGATTCACCAAGCGTAAAACACTCATTATCTCAAAAACTATTCACTTTTCCCAATTTTTTTTTTTTCAAAATTTTAGATCTAAGCTGTTCTTGAATTATATAATCGTTTAATATTTTTCACCCCTATATTTATTGATAAACCACCATCAACTTTTGTTTTTCAAATGGTAATGACATTTATTGTAATAACACATACTGAAAATTTCATAATTTAGTAAGGCTTTTTTTCTTATGAATTATCACGTTCAAATTTTTATTTTCCGTTTATCCGTTAATGAGATATAACTTCTCAAATTTGGGTGGTTTGTGAGGTGTTTGTGTGTTAGTATGTTACATGTATTCGGTAGATACTAGAAGCTATAAGTAATAAATTCGATAGTGTTCCTTCATTAGGTATATCGGTGATAATTGTAATGACGAATATTTTGTTTTCGTTGTTATATAATATAATATGCCAATACGCTATAATATACTATGAACATATGACTTCTTTAACTGTTTAAAGTTTAAATTTTACTGGTTTTTAGTTTTTGTATGTTCTAACTATTATTTTATGTACAATATGTTTTATAAATATGTAACTAATAACATGCGATTTGTAATTTTCTTTGTGATACAGTATACTAATGGTATAGTTCATAAACTGCATAAATAAGTACAAAGTAGGTACCTAGTACATAAAAAAATGAACTTAATGTTTAATGTTCTTTTTTATTCTTTCAATTAATCAATATGTTTTACTTATTAAAATATATTTTACAAATTAATTACCTACAGTTTTGATAGTTTTTCTAACTGTTTTCTTTTTTTTTTTTTCAGCTGTGTCACTCATTGCTTTTGCACATACAAAATGCATTCTACAAATAAGAAAAAAAGTTAGAATAGCTGATGTCATTTAGTAATAATATTACTTCTATACAAAAATTTACTACCTAAAGGTATTGTAGACAATATGATCATAATTTTTGCAGATCTTGTCAATAAATTTTCAATATTAATAAAATATCAATGTGTCATGCTTAAAATATGAGCTATAGGTACCTCGTAAATTAAAATAAAATTCACTTATACGAGTTCATAATATGGGAATCTAAATTCAGTTTAATATTCTGGACAATGGAGAATTTCACATTAATTGACTATTATTGTAATTTATGTTATAAATTAAATAATCTTTTTAAAAATTGTATAGCTCTGAGTACATAAAAATACATCAATTCAAATCCAAAAATACGAATTTAAACATTAAAACATATACGTCTGTACGAAGTACGAGTGGGAGAAATCGGACCGTGACGTCATCCGTAGGAGACTTTACAATTATTTACATTGTTTTCATATGCGTTTTTATGAGTTTTACAATTCGTTCTTCACGTTTATCGATTTTCACATGCGTTTTTAAGAGTTATGTAATTTGTTGCTTACAATTATCGTTTTTTACATTCTTTTTGCAATTTTATAATTTAATTTTCAGTCTTTCTCATGCACTCGTCCGTTCTGGTTGTTCTTAACTTATCTCTAAATTCTTAATTGATTTAAAAACTTACAGTAACCTGATTTATTTTGTTTTTTTTTTTTTTTTTCGTTTTATTTTATTGAGTAAGATTTGTATTATTATTTTTATTATGGAAGCCAAAATTGATGATTTACTTAAATCAATTGCCGATGTCAAAGCTACTCAAAGTAAATTAATATCGATGTTGAAATCCCAATCGGATAAACTCTCTACGTTACCTAAGAAAGTCGATGATCTGGAGTTCGTATGGATTCGCTAGCAGCCGATAACGACTCATTAAAATCTAGAGTTTCTGTTATCGAAGACAAAATTACTTCGTTTCAACATTCGCCGACTGAACCCAACACTACTTTAGGTAACAATTTAATATACGAAATAATCGACAGACAATCTCGCGCTAATAATATTTTATTATTTAATCTGCCGGAAGTTATGACTGATACTGTTAACCCGATTAGTGACGAATTAACATTGAATAATATATTCAAATTATTAGATTTGGATATAAGTAATTCTCATATTTCACGTTTGGGTGTATTTGTTTCGTCTTCTTCAAAACCTAGGCCACTAAAAATTACACTTCACAATTGTCATGATGTTTTTAAAGTCTTCTCCAATCAAAAAAAATTAAAATCAAATGCTACCTGGTGTAACCTCCATTTCTCTTCTGACCGGACCAAGATACAGCGTGATTTCATGTCTAACTTACGTCAGGAATTATTACATCATCATTCTAATGGAGAAAATGATTTGAGTATAAAGTATGTAAAGGGCATTTCTACTATAATAAAATCAAAAAACTAATTAGTTCAACCCTCTCACTGTAAACTGTTATTATCAGAATGTTAGGGGTCTCAACAATAAATTGCAAATTTTAAAAACTAGTTTACCTGTTTTCAATTTTGATATCTTTATTCTTACTGAGACCTGGTTGCACGATAATATTTTAAATACCGAGCTTGGATTTTTTAATTACTCAATTTATAGATGTGATAGGAATTCTTCTAATAGTAATTGTCTTCAAGGTGGTGGTGTTTATTAGTGTTACGGGCATACATAATGTTAGAGTACAATAGAGTACCATAGTGTCAGAGGCATAGGAAGAGGATGTCACAAACTTTAGTATGGACATCATTATCAAATATAATGCAAATTATAAAATAGTTAGGATATGCGTGGGATGGGCAAGTACATTATAATAATATCATTATATTAGGGTTGGGAACAATGACCAATATGTAAACCTTGTCACGGGTATAGGCACAGTAATCAGAATGTGCGTGGGATCATAACGAACATTACGATAGGACAGTATAGTCAATAAGACATATATATTATTATATATGTATATGTATATGTACGATAGGGATAAAACTCTATATGTGAAATCACACATCTTATGATTCACACGAAAACGCACCATTAACCATATCCTGGAAAAGATAGATTAGAATATACTAAAATATACTAGACCACAGAGACCACATCCTGGATCTCTGCGTCAGCGGATATGAATTATTGTGAGATATCACACACACTCCTTTGATTCATTGTAGAGGTCGGGTATATAAGGAACCCGGGAACAGACCCATTTTCAGATGTGTTTTTAGTCTTGTTATGTATGCACCTTCACGCTACTTTATTTTATAATTATTTTGGACTTAGAATAATTTTATATGTGAATTAAATATTGGACTTAGAATTATTTTAATAAAGTTATATTTAATAAAGTCTAGAGTTCATTATTTCATATTATTTAAATTATCTAACATTGATTGAGCAACTGTCACTTGAGGACTCTTCTCTCGTTGCACTGTCCGGTACTCCCATACCGGCACGCAACAATAGCTATAATAAATAAATACGTCTCCACTGTTATCAATATTACTAATAACGATTTAGAATTATGTTTTGTCTCTGTAAAAATCTATAAGTATACAACAATTATTATTGGTTCTGTTTATTTCCCACCTTGTTCCCCTATCAACTCTTACTCTAAGTTTTTTGATATTATTGAAAATCTTATATTATTATTTCCTAATTACGATCTTTGGATCTTTGGTGATTTTAATTTACCCAATTTATGTACTTCTAATTCCAGTGTTTGGAAGGAACGAGTTCCAAAAGGAACGGATTCCTGGAACGAATTCCTTTTTATAAAAAAAGAACGAGGAAATGAACGAGTTCTTTTTTTCAAGGAAAAGGAACGAAATTTTTACGTTCCTTTCAAGTTCCAATTTACACAGATATATAAATAATTTAAATTCAAATATTTTTTTTCTTAGTGTGTATATTTCCAATATTATTATGATCGTTATCGAGTATCCGAGTATCAAATTTAATCGTTAAAGTTAGTCATTAATCATTAGGTAGGTACTCATTACTTATTAGTCATTAGTAACTTTATTAATATTTCTCATAAGTCATAACTCATAAGTTATAACTTAATAATAATTAATATATAGAAATGTCAAATAGGTATAATATACTATTATATTAATTATTATTACATTATTACTATATAAAATATAAATCCTTGTCGTTGCGTCGACGGAAAATAAAATAGCATGAAGACTGAACAATAAAATCATTTATGAATTATGATGCGGGTCGGGACTATAATTGTAATACACTAATACCTAATAACTACAGCTAAAAATTAAAATGTACAATAATATATTACTATATTAATTATATGACGTTACAATATTATATTAATGATAATTATTTATAACAACAATAAATGATAAGACAGTTGGCATATGTTGGCCAGCAATTTAATTTTGAAGAAAATCTCAAAATAGATTACTAAAATTACGTCATTTGATTATACCGAAAACCCCAAATGTCTGAAAAGTCAAATAATCGTATAGTCGTCAGTCGACAGCCGGTATCAGTGTTTCATTTTCATATTGTGAATGATCAAATAATGTGAATACCGAGTACTTAAAGTGAATAATTGTGATTTGCATTTGTTAAACAGCACTACAGTAGGTAATAGGTATAACCGTATAATACAAGTAATTCGTTACCGTTGTGATTTGTATTTGTCATTTGTGATTGTCTATATTGACTATACTCTATTGACTATTCATCAATAAGTTATGGACAAATTTTTCAAGCCACGGTCAGTCACAAAAGCTGGAAAAGACGTAGATGATGATGATCCACAAGAAGAAATGAGTAATACCTTTTCAGACTTGCATAAAAGTATAAATTTTTTTTTTTTTTAAGTTTAAACAACACAAATATACCTAATTAAATTTTTTTATAGCATCTAATATATATAACGACCATGCCACTGTTTCAAGCCTTAATGTTGATGATCCTGTTGTAACGTGCCTCGAGTGGTTTG